>CM042197.1:1777063-1793454 GCA_023539305.1 Ilex asprella
TAAATAAATAAAATTAAAATTAATTATATTCAATATAAATGTGTTAAGCAGCGCCCTTATTTTTTTTTCATCTTAAATTAATGAGTTTTTTTTAATCTCATTGTGTCTTATACAAATTTAAAATGTTAGACCACATAAATGATATTAATGACAAATTTGATCAATTTAATTATTATGTTAGAGAAAATCATGTATTTCAAGATCAACAGTAATTGTTGACCTGTTGGGAGAAAAAAATTATAATTTCTTAAACGTTTTATAATTTCTTAACCGTTGGATGAATGAATTTAAAACTGTAGGATATATTTCAAGATCAATCGTAATCGTTGACTTTTTGGAAAGAAAAATATTAAGAAAAAAATTATAATTTCTTGGTCATTGGATGAATGAATTTGAGACCATAAGATGTGTTAAAAGTTCAGCCACAATTGTTGACTTTTTTTAAGGAAAAATATTTTAAAAAAAATTATAAATGTTTGACCGTTGGATGAATGAATTTGAGACTGTAGGATCGGCTTGTTGAAGCCTTTGATGAATGAAGGTCGTTGGATGTTGAAGCCTAAATTGACTTGAGACCGTTGGATGTTGAAGCCTTAATTAATTTGTAACTGTTGGATGTTAAAGCCTTGGGATTTGGGTCGCTCTGTTTTATGTTATAGATTCGTGCCACATTAGACACGTCGCCTCCCTCCCCCTCGCCTCTCCACCCTCTTACCTTGATTTTTAAAAATTAATTTAATTTATTGACATAATAATATAACAATGATAAGTTCTAATGCTTATAATAATTTTTGAACTTTTTTATTGGAACTTTATATGAAGATAATAGACATAGCATAGTAGTTGGCTAACAAGTTATTATGCATAATAAGATCTTGACTTGGGTCAGTCACATATTTATTGTACAATTATCGCTTGTTTGATTATATTTTAAAATTTTTTGATACTTTATCAATCCATTTTATATCATGATTTAAGTTTTAAATTTGTAAGATTTTCTATTTATTTTATTTATTTTTGTTAATTGAAGAAGCATTCATAACACTCGTGTCAATGGCTCAATTAATTATTTATTCAAAATAATAAAAATAAATAAATTACTAAGTATTTTTCTTAAGATATGTTCATATGTTTTTTTCTTGATTATTTCTATTGATTGTGCAATTTATATTGGTTGAAAATAATAATAAAAATATATAAATTATAACCCTAAGAGTAAGACTTTTCAATTTCAATATTAAATTATTTACGGGACAAGACTATCTCTTAATCACTTAAAGACAAATCCACTTTGTTAATCAATGTAACATTTCCAAACAAGTTCCTTTGGGAAAAAAATGGAGATATGTAAGGGGTATTATCGTCCGCGAAAGTTTAGATTTTAAACAAAGGTTGGCTTTGGAAGCACCCAGAAGATATTTGCCATTTGGGGTGCATCGGGCTCGGTCAGAATTGTAAAAGACGATTTTGCCAATCACAAACACAGCCTTACATTGGGACAGACAGGGTTTCAAAACGACGTCGTACGCCTTAAAAAGCAACTGACCAACTGGCCACTCAGTTTAATGCGAAAGTATAATGTTGGGTTGGATGGGCCACTCGGCCCAAATAGAAGCTTCAGTCCATAGGCCCTGCAATTGTGCCGGTTTGTTTTCTGTTTCATATTGGGGCAGGCTTGGTATTCTCAGGTCTTCCAGATCCAGTACCCATACAAATCCAGGGAATGGATTTAAGCTGTTGATTAATCCACCGACTAACAATATATTTACCTCACAGGTCCAGACCCATGGATATGAGCAAATACCCCATTGTCAAACAAAATATTTGTAATTGTAGCCCAAATAAAAATTACGACTTATATAGTTCTATGCATAATATTATTTTTTGTTCAACGGTTCAAGGTGTTTGAGTCAGTTTACACGCACCTCGACCAATTTCTTCACCGGTCTGGTCAAAGAAAAACCACCCACGCCGAGATGCATGAAAGATAAATTTTTCATAATCTGGTCTAAGGGGTTAGCATGAAGCTAAGAAAAATACACAGATCAATGATGAAACACGTGACCCCTCACTTTTCAGAAAGGTGACAAACCGCATTAATTTGGTGGTAAACCAGTGTTAATAATTTAGGTAGCTTCATTAAGTAAGAAAGCTTTTCCTTAAAGTCTCCTCCTACCTAACAACTGCATTTCCAGAACTCCTGTGATTTGGAGGTGTAACGTACATTTGGAGTTTGTGTTATCGCCACGAATCTACACGAGATGAGACGAGTCTTCATTACCAAAAAAACACACAAACATTATTAAAGCCTATTTAAGATGTTGACCAAAAAAGTTATAACCCTTTTACTTCATAAGGAGATGGTAACACTGCAGAGAGGACGATAGCTTTTGGTCAATTACAAGACACAAGCTTCCGAAGGTGCCGGACAATAATGCCTCAATTGTTAGAGCTTTTGGTCGACAAACTAACGCCTCCCAAACTAATATACGAGCATTGTGAGCCCCTTCACTCATTGTCAATTGGTTACTGCCTCGGCTAGAATCTCAGGACTACATGGCCTCCCCATATCACTGCCATATTACCATTGAAGGGACTGCCACCTAAGGTAGTGCATGCCAGTGCACGCCAAGGGTATATCTCCTTTAACTTAGACTAAGATTCTCTCTACCACACTTACCCAGATTGCTTCCAATGTCAGGAATTCAAGTGATACCCACTAAATAGAAGTCAGTCCCCCACCAGACACATGCCATATATCCTTCAAGAAAATCATATCAAAAGTATATTCAAGATTATTCAAATCCCTTGGCTTATGCACATAGAGAGGTCCTAGCCTCTTAAACCTTACTAAACTTGCAAACAAAACAAAACTTAGCCTACCTCAATTGGCTAAAAAACCTGACTTCTGAAACTCAGACCGCTTCCACTTCATAGCCCCTCAATCTCTGATCAGGATCACATCCACATAACCCACAAAAAAATATCAGAATTTTCACCCACTGGTTGGTAGAGAAGGTAACAAGATTACAGAAATCTGTGGCTTCAATCAATACTACTTTAATTTCTTCTCAAGACAAAAAGTAGTTCTATCTCAATTGTCAGTCTCCTTTATCCCACATTAAATGTTAAAAACTGAAGAAGAGCGTGTCCTCTGCAGCATGCAGCCCATCCTCTTGTCATTTCCTCACCAAACCCATCAATTATACCACAAATAATAGTTAAACCCACAACAAACTACATACAGGCAGATTTGTATTAAATTCTCCTTCCATACTAGCCAAAAGAAAGAAAAAAATCTCCTTCCTTCTTGACTCCACCCCTAATTGTTCTAACTAGAACTTGCGTCTACCCCGAAATGGTATATAAGACCATTGTTATGCTCCTCCTTGCTCAGCTCCTGTTGCAAATTCTCAAGATCCAAGCAAAAGTTTCATCAATCATAGTGTTTGGAGACTCCTCTGTTGATTCGGGGAACAATGATCACATACACACAGTCTTGAAGAGCAACTTTGAGCCTTATGGTCGTGATTTCTACGGTGGCAAGCCCACTGGACGGTTCTGTAATGGTCGCATGCCAACAGACTTCATCTCGGAGGCGTTCGGGGTCAAGCCAACAATACCTGCCTACTTGGATCCAACATATGATATAACAGATTTTGCTACAGGAGTTTGCTTTGCTTCAGCTGGAACTGGTTATGATAATGCTACCTCAGATGTTCTTGTGAGTAAATTAAAATCTTATAACAAAAAGTTTTCAGCAATTTAGTAGAAGATAAATGTTAGCTGATGCAATGTGTAATATAAAAGTCTAGTTACTGAATCAAACAAACTCAAACAATTCTTAAAGCGGGTTGAAAATGCATTAATAAAAGATTCTGTACTTGCAGTCTGTAATACCTCTGTGGAAAGAATTAGAGTACTACAAAGAATACCAGAAGCGGCTAAGGGGCTTTCTAGGCGACGAGAAAGCTGACAAGGTCATGACAGATGCAATGTATCTAATAAGCATAGGAACAAATGATTTCTTAGAGAACTATTTCATAAATCCGCGCAGATCATCGGTTTATTCTGTGGAAGAGTACCAGAATTTTCTTGCAGGGATTGCAAGAAATTTTATCACGGAGCTTTATTGGCTTGGAGCTCGAAAGATATCTCTGGGTGGACTTCCTCCTATGGGATGTTTGCCTTTGGAGAGAACCACAAATTTAATGCATGGAAGAGCCTGCAAAGAAGAGTATAATAAGGTGGCTAGGGATTTCAATGGGAAGTTGCAAAGATTGGTTGTGAATCTGAATAAGCAGCTTGCTGGGATCCGATTGGTGCTTTCAAACCCATATGATATTCTCTTGGAAATAATTCAGAACCCTAATTCTTTTGGTAAGTTCGCTATCCTGAATCATAAAATTCCACAACCATGGTGTGACCGGCATAATAAGCATGCCAAGAGGTCATGCAAAATCAGCTCTGGTCATTCATTCCAACAGGTATATCATAGAGCTGACACCATACTTTTGCAATGGTACCACCCACCTCTTCTATGATTTCCCTATGGGTATGGCATGGATCACTATGGGTGAATGATAACTGAGAAACCATGAGGGTCCTGTAGAAATCTCAAATCATAGAAATTCTTTTTGATAGGAAGTCATAGAGAAAATAGTACCAGCACTACCTTCCTGCACACAAACACTCAACTTCCATGGCTAGTGCCTGAACGCATACATATCCCCAATCCTCCCTCTGTCATGGGCTATGCAATCATCCTTTTTTTCACTGCCTGTATTGTCTTTGTTTTTGCACATATCTTATTCTGGGATTCCCCTTTTAGCACAAGTGATCGTATTTGTATTGTTCCTAATTACAGGATTTGAGAATGCAGCAATAGCATGTTGTGCAACTGGAACGTTTGAGATGGGTTACATGTGTAACAAATTCAGCCCCTTCACGTGTACAGATGCAAATAAATATGTATTTTGGGACTCCTTCCACCCTACAGAGAAAACAAATGGCATTGTTGCACATTACGCGGTCAAGAGTTCTCTAGCTGCATTTGTATAATTACTCCCTATTCATCCAAGTTTCATGGGATCTGCCAGAGCCATTTCTGCATGATAGCTAAGGCATTTGAAAGGAGAGGCCATAAGGGGGTGGGGCTCCTAGTCCTAGGTTTGATTTTTACCATTGATGGAAAGAAAAACAATAACCTTCAGATGCTCTTTCTAGCTTGCTGGTAGTGAAATGCAACGGAGGTGATCCCATGGAACCGGCCAAGGAAGAGGGCTTGCAAAGTCATAAAGGTCATAAATCACCACTGAGAAAAACAATGCTGGTCTATGCGAATGATTCAATGTTCAGGTTACTTTCTGGACTGAATCCTATTTCACAGAAAGAGGGAAAGAGATAATTCCTCCAGTCATATTTATTTGTTTGTCGACTTCTTTACTAAGATTTTTTGTGTAGACCACAGTAAATCATTATATGAATATAAGACACTCTTCATGACGAAAAAGCAACATTATTCATCATTGAATTACTGTATAACCTTCAATAACAGTGAAAAAGAATGTTTCAGCCACAATTTAAATTCCTTTACATCATAATTTTAACATTGTCTACAAAATGAATATGCTATGCAGAGAGACTCAAACCTAGTGTTGGAGAGTTTATAGCAGGAATCAAAAGCTCAATCCATTCTAGCAGTCACAGATTCAACCATGCAAATACAGGCTCAATATTTTCACTCTGAGAACTCAAATAATGAGGAGGATAATTAATAACATGAAGTTAAGCACCTCAATCTCAAATGTGAAAATTATTTCGGCTGTTTAGGAAAATGCAGTTTGATCAGACTAGGAAGTTCAGCAAGCTCGACCTGATGCTTCCCCAACAATATACTCTTCAACTTATCATCACAGTTGACCACATTCTTGTTGTTTGGATCCTAAACAAGAAAAAAAAACTACCTTCCAGTCAGGGTTAATGTAATGAATCTAGTCATGTATTCATCAAAACTCTTGCAAAAAATTATCATGTATTGATGTTAATGCAAAGACAACAATGTGCATGTTCTCTCATTTCTTCCAAACCTAAGCGACATATAATATTAGAAGTTTTCAATTCATATGTTATATACAATATAGATATGGTGAAAAAAGTAAAAATTCAATACTTTTAATAGCAAATTGCACAGCCTCTCATGGACTTTTACGAGTTCAGTATCTTGGCACTTGCTGGAGATTCAAAACAAACAAACAAACAAACAGAGCAATTCCAGCTAGCCCAATATATTTGTTAAGGAAAAATAGTTTTGATATGATTCAATCAGGGTGAAGGTGGAAACCTTTCTGATATAAGACATTGTGGTTCCTGGTTTGTGTTACAATTTCAGTCAGAAACAAACCCACTAACAGGCTATGGACTTAGAATCTTAGTATTTAAAGAGTACCACATCCAAAAGGGATTATGATTCAGCATAACTCCAGGGTTTCTCTTTCTACTCATTGCACAAAGATATTGCCCTTTGTCAATCTATGCTTCAATATTATGTGCAACATATTTTGGCAAGGACACAAGGGTACCACGATGTCTAGATTAAATTGCTTTCTCGTTAAGCTGTAGCTCGTATGAATCTCACCTTCAACCAATTAGCTCTACCTTCGTTAAATAGTTGTCTCATGACAAATTCAACCTTTCACTATAAATTTGAAAAACAATGATACAAGAAAACCTACCTAAAATACACAGTGATAGAAATGTTCACGGCATGAGACACAATATTATTCATTGCTTCAAGAGTTTTAGCCTGTCAGACCATCTTGTGTGCCCCCTAAGGCAGATCTTCTTTTGCCAAGCAAAATCAAATGTCATTAAAATCATCAATGAACAAGCACATGATATATAGGAAGGAAGATAAGGGCCATAAGGCAATGAGTATTTACAGCTTAAGCCATTTATTGATACTGAAAAATATGAGCATTTACTAGAAATTACCATAATAATAATTTTTCAGCACCCAAAATAAATACATTGAGGAGAGATTAAGAACCTGGAGATTATTGGCCTTGATATATGACCAAACACGCATGAAACAGCCCAAACGAGAGGTCTGCGACTGACCCATGAACTCTCGAAGTGTTGAAGGAAGATTCACAAGGTCAATCAAGTTGGCAAGCTTCTTCGGGTTTTCTGTGATGGCCTTTTTCATACGTTGTGGCAGCATTGTTCTGAAGAATGTTATGCTCTCTGGAAACACAAATTATGATAGAATGGTCATTCGCATGATCCAAGAGTAGCGATTTATTCACATATTATGTACCTATTTACCGTTAAGGAAATATTAGAAAGAAAATTCCTCTAGGAATCTAACTTGTACTAAGATCCATGAAATTTTGGTACTAGGATGAACAATCAGTAAGTCATCCATGAAATGTGAAATTCGTGAGTAGTCTACTCCCCCTCAAACAAGCAGTATCCGAAACAAAGTGCTTATCTTTAATATTTCAACCTTATTCCTCAGCGGAATTTAAACAAACATCTTACCTTCCATTGCCTGTATAATCAATTTCACATATTGATGTTTGATTTCAAAGACCCAAATAGCGGAATTTAAACAAACGCCTCACGAACATGTTAAGAATTAGATGTTGCGAGGGTAAGATTCAAATAACAACTGAAACAGAATAGCATGAAAAAAGGCGGGTTCACAACTACAACGAGACAATACCTGGCGAGTAACAATTGCACAGCTAACGGAAATGGTGGCAGCTTCAGAGAGAGGGAGTCTTTACTAATAGCTCAGATCTTTCCTTGTGATCTAATTTTTTGCTGTATCTGAAACTCTGCAAATTTTCAGCAGCAAATCTTCAAACAGGAAGTGGTGGAGAAAGTGTTCTATTACTCATTTTAGAGTTGAATTTAAATTGCAAAAAGGTGGTAATGGGTTGGGCTATGGGCCTAGAAATAGTTGGATTGATGTGGGATGGATGGCCCAATAGCATTGGTTCAAGTCTGTAATCCCTGAATACAGTTGATCTCGCACTTTTCTCTTACTTCGACATGTTTAAAGGATGTGTGATTGAGATAATTTTTTATTTTTTTTAAAAAAATAATAATAATAATTTTATTATTTTCTGGTAAATGAACTAATTAATAAGCCAATTTGAATCCCCTGAGCATGTTAAAGTTTTTTTTTTTTTGATAATTTGGTGAAAACTCCAACAATTTATTGCCGAATTCAAAAACTTGTATAACCACCCGAAAAACCTTCCAAGATTCATGCAACACCCCACTAACCACACACGCTAGATCTAAATAGGTAGTCCTAGAACTCGAAATAAAGACTTTTTGGCTATTACCAGAGAAATCTTACCATTTGATCTAACCCTTCCGATGTGGAGGTTAGTTAAAGTTAAAATCCTTTGGATAATCAAGTTAGTGCAACAAAGATTTACAGTTTTTGTCAAAATTTCTGAACAAATTGAGTATGTTAAGCAAAGAGTTCTTAATTATCACTTGATGTATGAACATTATATTAACTATAAGCTATCTGTTTTTTTTTTTATCAAAATAAAGCTATCTGTTGGGTTTAAGGAAATTGCAACTTCTTTATGCCCATGTGGGCTTTTCGTTCTCGAACTTAATTAGCTACAGTTGGTAATTTTTTCCGTTAAAAAGTGATTTAAAGTCAATTTTACATTTAAGAATTGTCATAATTCATAATTTTATTCTCTATAATTAAACTGCTTTTCACATGAAAATTTATGCTCCACACAAAGATTACGGTGTTTCATCCTCGTAAATATGATGACCTCTTTAAGAATCCGGATTCCGACCACTACTTTAATCAATTAATGTCTCAACTTTAAACTCAAAAAACTAAGAAGAATACATAATAGCGTAATACAAAAGCGTACTAATAAAGAGGAGAGAGACTAGCCGCCATGGCTACATAATACTGTCTTCTACGTATTTAACTGGACCAGCGCTGCAGGATGGAACCCAAATAACTAGGGATGTCAATTTTATCCATTAACACGAACTCGACCCGACACAACTCAAATTACACCATTAATTGACACAACACAAAAATGACACGACACAATTCGATTGACACCCGACACTCTTACAAATAACCGATGTTCTTGAACATCTGAAACATCTAAAAATAAATAAAATAGAGGGTAGGCAGTATATAGAGATACTACTAATGGCCATGATTTCCAACATACGACATTGGAAGATATAAATAATTGTTCAGATCTTAATGCCAAAATCAAATCAAGGAAAGCTCAAAATTTATTTATAAAAATTAAATACATATAGAAGTGACATCTGAGCAAGACTGCACCATTACCACCGATCTTACCGCTGTCCAAATCTCTCTACCAAAAAGCTTGTTTCTAGTCATAGGGATTTCGGAAACTCTTGAGAAGCTCCGGGATGTCATAACCAAGCATGTCATCAACAGATTGTATCATTTTAGGCTTCAACTTCTCAAACTTATCTATGTTGTAACCACTCAAGACCTCTTTAAAATGTTCAACATTTGGAAAATCACCAACTGGTAAATGGTGCTCCCTTTGAACCTATTTTAAGAAGGCATGGGAGAAGAAAAAGGAAGAAAAGGAGGTACCGACGGGACGATAAATTTCAATATATAACTTGAAAAATACAAAGCATGCACTCCAAAGAGAGAGAGAGAGAGAGAGAGATGCACCTTTCCAAATTCATCTACAAGATTATCAATGAGTCTCTGCTGAGTCTTTGCTTTGCCCATCATTGCAGGCATCTCCTTTTTAAGATGGCTAATGATGTAAGAATGAATCTTAGCAGCCCTAGCACGTTTCACAAATTCATTGATCTGCACAAAACACGTCTCAGAATCTCTTAGTTTTCTGCCTCTTTAAACATATATCAACCACTAAATTTGTAAGGGCAAGAAATAAATCCACAAAAGTGAATCAAATAAACTCACTCGACGGTCACAAGCTTTCTTCGGTATGTCTTTTAAGTCAGTAAGAAGATCATCTTGTTCTTTCTCGAAAAGCACTTTCCCAATTGGACCCGCAGCAGCCTCGTTTATAGGTTTTTCATTGAATGAGCTGCCAAAGTTAGGGGATGGAGTATAATATACATGTGAAAGGTGAAAAACCACAGTGCAGGAGGGGAGCAAGAAGAAAAACATCCAAGACATTCTTAGTAGGGCTGTCACTACAATATTTTCAACAAACTTTGTTAAGAGTGCCTAAACGCAAGGTATTTTCGCCTTTCGTATAGGTGGCCTCAACTTTCACTACAGAAAAATAAAAGATCATGTACAAAATGTAGAGCATACCCAATATAAACACGCATAACTTCAGGCGTATTTAGAACCTTCCCAAGGGACCACATTAATGCTCCATATACCCTCATCAGCTATAATGCAACACCAACCAGTAAGGCAATCACACAGCTAACACTTAAAAACAATATTCATAGATTAATAAGGGAGCAAGAGAGGGAAAAAGAAAGAGGGGGGGGAAGGAGATTCCAATGCACTTTCTTACTTGCTGCGTATCAACTTGATCAGCTTTGTTCAAAACCACTCGTATCTTGTCATCATGACCTCGTAAAGATGAAATCACCCGTTTAAATTCATCGCTGATGTCGAGTTTGTGAGGATCAAACAGTAATAGAATGAGGTCACACTTCGCAGCAAACCACGAAGTCACACCAGTAAAATCATAGCTTCGTTGTGTTCGTTGCTTTTCTCCTGATAAAACTCCAGGAGTATCCACAAAAGTAATGTGCTCCAACAGCTTAGGACATTGAAGAAAAAGCGAAGGAAGAAAGAAAAGCGGAATTTTAGGAACCAGGAAGGATGAATCGGAAATTCCCAAAAGAAAATTCTGAACAATAACTCACAGGATGTGGCATTTGAGAGCACTCAAATTTCGATAAAAATGCTGTTCCGAAAGTTGTCAAGCCACTATAAGGCATGTCTGCTTGAACTGCGATCGTGTTCCCTGGGATACTCCTTTCATCAGGTCCATTCTGTAAGGAAGCACAGTTGAATCAATAAAAGTCAACAGACAAGACCAAGCACAATTAGCTAGTGAAAACCAGTAGGGAAGTTTGCACACACACACACAAAGAAGAGAGAGGGAGAAGGGTCTAATACTATACCATAACAACAACAAATCTATCTGTTGTCGGCTCGGGTCCAATGTGAGCACCTGTTAAGTGAATGTATAACAAATATTAAAGATCTTTTCCCTATGTCCAGCAAGATAGAAAGAAAGAAGAGAATAACCTACCTGGATAACTACTTCTAAGCAAATGCTTGATGAATGTTGTTTTACCAGTGGAATATTGACCTAAAAGCATCACCATCGGCTTGGCATCAAAATCACTGTTTGTCTACGAAAAACAAAAAGTGAGACATCCTGTTATATGCATTGCTGATCTCCGAACCAGACATAATGCAAAGTTGACCTTAAAAAAACTAAACCGTACTTTGCTATCCCTTAATACAACAGTAATTGCAAGATGAAACACTTACCAATAAGGGGGAAACAAAATCATTGAAACGATATGTAACTTCTAATGGCTTCAGCTTCTGAATATACAACTTTTTCAAACCATCGACGATTGACGTAACAGAAGTTAAAGATACCTGAAAAGATACAAAGAATGAGAAATAGAGAGCACTTATCCCTCCCCTCCCCCCCCCCCAAAAAAAGGAAACAATAACTTTCATTTTACATCAAGTTAAGAATGTACAAATCTGAGGGATAAGAAATATAACCTAAAGACAAGAACTAAAAGGATGTGCAAAAATCACCAATTATGGAATCTTAAAGATCCTTATCTCTTGGAAGGGGTGGGGACTATGAAGAGCCCACAACAAAGAATATGGTAAAGATAAGACAAAAGTTGTGCCAAACCACCAACAATATTAATGAGAGTTTAATTAGAGAATTATTATAGAGTTTTAGTAGTATAGGAGTTAAGAGTTTGATAATGAAACTCTTATTAAAATTTTAGTACGAGAATAATTTGTATTTTGGTATGGGACTTGTCCTATAAATATCAATGTAATACCCACTATTTTTATTAGAGAGTGATATAATAACAAAGTGTTTCTCTATAGAGAATTTTGTGTGTGTTTCTTGACCTAATCTTTGTGAGAACTTGGTATCTCTTCTACTCCTTTCTATTATCTTATTTCTTCTTCTTTCGTCCTACATCAAATACCTAGGTTAGTAAATCCACCAATGTGTATCAGAAATTCGAAGGGATCAATAACTTCAAAAGAACAAAAGAGGTAAAGGGAATGAAACGGAATAGGGGCATGCAGTGTAATAATGATGATGGTTCAAGGAGAGGTAGCACACTCCTAATAAATCAATGGGAAAATGCCAGAAAAATTCGTCAATCCAAAAACCCAAAGAGCTCTTGGATTATCCAGAAAATGCAAAGAAGAAATTTCAACAACAAAAAGGATAATCATTAAACCCGTCCTAAATACCTTGCGTGGACTAAAATAAATATCAGTTAAAGTTACAAAAATGAAAGACTCCTGAAGACAAAAGGAAAAAAATCGAAAGAGATAAATGTCCATATGAACCTATATTGATGTATGTATATATATATATATGTATGTGTACACAAAATTAGGTTTGTGGGAGAGGAGCGAACGTTGTTACGAAAAAAGCAAAAAAAAAAAAATAGAAAAAATAGAAAAAAATAAGTATTTGCTTTTTAAAAGTACTTTGTTTTGTGCAAAACAAATCCTTTTGCTTTTTTCTCAACAAAAGAACTTAAATTAAGAGTCAATAAATGGTGCTTTAACAATTGGATATTTTGGTGTTAAAAAACTATTCTCTTAGGATTTCTCAATCAGCAAAGAATTTTGTAAATTTTCGTTCTTTGAAAAACAGATAATGACTGATAATATGACTTTTGAAAGCTTGCACTTTTGCAAAGCATTTCTAAAGAAGAATCCCCCAAAAAAGTAAGGCAGGGCTGCACTGTTTTAAAGGTTAGGTGCTTTGTGTCTATATAAACTCACTGGAATAACCACATCGGAAACATAATCCAACAATTATGCAGTTGATCATCAAAATCATCACTTGCTAATAAACTCCACTCACAGAAACACAAGGTCAAATAAATAAATATTGGAAACATTGGCAACTAAAAATTGGGAGCGAGGCAACTCAATTATCTAAGTAAAATTATTCTTTTAAAAGGTGAAATCATTATGAGTAAGCACAATCTCACCTTCTTGGCAGATTTTGAAGATGTAAACCAATGAGCAGACGGAGAACTTTGCACTGGAGAACTACCTACATCATAACCAGTTAGATGAACTGAAAGGAAAAAGTATCAATGAACTTTTCAGACTAAAACCTCCATACCATTCAATTCAGGATCACTTGTTTTCGCAGTTCGCTTATCCTTCTGTATATTAGCAATAAAAAAAACAAATACTATCACAAGTTGTATAATAAGAAAAGCTAAAAAATAGAATTAGCATACTTACAGCTAGCAATACATCCAAACCCTCCATGACTGGAGGTTTCAAATTTTCAAAGTCAACTGCAATAGACAGTAATGTCTTAAGTTTCTAACCCCAATAAGATCATCATACACGGCAAGTACTATAGACTGAATCAGCTGGAAAGAAATTGTAAGCAAGAATGAAGTTTTAAAATCTGAACTTTTGGTCGAAGCACTCCAAGCATGCAATACAAGAACCAAACTTATTGTTTACCTTCAGCACTTAAGAGATCATTAGTTGGTGGATGCCCAGCTTGTGCCAAAGATACTAACTACAAATTAGAGGGTGAATAGAGATATTAGCTCCTCGAAAATGGATTGCAACTATGGAAAACGAACAGAGGAACCAATTAGAACCTGCATTGCAGTGATGAACTCTTTAAAACCAAGAAAGCCTTGTCGTTTTGAGTCTGCAATTGCCCACACCTAGAGGAAAAGCATATAATTTTGGAGTTAGTCACATATATCAAATGCATGGAAAAATATAGGGCTCCATACATGAACAAACCAGTTGAATCAGCCAAAAAAGTATATCACTACTATTTGCAGAAGCAGCTATAAACGAATCCAAGTATGATGGTAGGCTAGCAACCTATTAATGAACGCAGGATGCCACCAACTTACAATATTCAAGCCTCACATATGTACGCATTTATGTTTGCTTTTGAGTGTAGATATCAATATAAATATACAAAGACACTTTGGCACAGAGCGATGTTCCTGAGCTAGTATCTAATTCTTTCACACAAACATAAGTTCATTAACCAATTGGGTTAATTATAAATACAGAAACTAATACGAACTGTACAGGCAATAGACAAAATCCCCTGAATCAGCATGAAAAATGATTTGAAGTCCTCATAAGAACTACTGCCCATTTTGCTCTAATATATATCGATACCAGAGTCCGACCCCGTGCAATGCATGGGCCATCCCCTTCTCCTCCCAATCCCTTTTTTCAACCTTTATTCTCGCCCACCCATTATTTTCTTAGTTAGCATAAATATTGTACAAATTATTAGATTACAAAATTTAACGTTTACAACAAGTTTAAATAAACGGGTCACCAGAGGGAGTTTATGGGTAGTTATTTAAGGTAGTTATTGGAGGCATTTGATAGAATATGATTGGAGAATGGAGAATTTAATAATTCAAAATTCTTAAGAATTAGAAAAATTGGAGGAAAGGCTTCTCAAGCTTTGATTATTTTCTGTATATAGTATAGATTTCTATTTGGGACAATTGTACCAAGCTGTGTAAAGAGCAACAAAATTCGGCAACAGTGCCAAGTCAATTCATTAAATAACCAACAAGAAATTCAAATCTCACACTCATCAAACTTTGTTTACACACCGTAAAATTTCCAATGCTTTTACAACAGTTAAGATTATAAGGTTCAGAGTGATCAAATACCTTTTTTTTGGTTGCTTAAGAAAAATAGATTGAAAATTTTCGAGTGAAATTGGGCCACAAGAGAGGGAATAACACCGCCAGTTGATATCATATACAATCAGGGAAATCTAATATGTTCAACAGAGTTAAAATTTTGAACTATCAACTCTTTTCCACTCCAATTCCGGTAACCAAACAGAGAATAACGACAAGAGAAACCACAAACACTAAAAAAAAAGTACAAATAGAGAGCTACAACAGAGCAAAGAGATAGAGAGAGAGAACTGTAACCTGCTTGAGATCTGGTCGAGGCAAGTTGGACATGGCAAAAAATTTGGTGGCATCTCCTCCAGTAAGTCGTCCATCGCTATCTGAATTAAACAATTCAATAACGATCAATTCAGTGCGAAAAAAATATCGAACAAAAATCATGTATGTTCATATGAGACAAACCTGAATCAGCATAATTAAACCATTCCTGATAGATCTTCTGGTGTTCTTTGGAGCAACAACTCATCGGAGCCGAATCTATCTCCATACTTTCAAATAATCAAACACTTTCGATTTGAGCGGCTTCGTTTGGAGATTTTATCAGAATTTCGAACATTTGGAGATCTATCTTCTGAGCGAGAAGTGCGAAATTGGTAAAATAAAATAT
This sequence comes from Ilex asprella, assembly GCA_023539305.1. Classification (NCBI taxonomy): domain Eukaryota; kingdom Viridiplantae; phylum Streptophyta; class Magnoliopsida; order Aquifoliales; family Aquifoliaceae; genus Ilex; species Ilex asprella. The sequence goes on from CM042197.1 coordinate 1,792,659, forward strand.
TCTCTCATTCCTATTTTGGGGGGAAGAGCCCTTTTCGCTTAAGTAAATGTCGCTTATGACGCTTTATTAAATGAGGAATTATTATAGCCGAACTAAAGTTTAAAATTTAAGTCGTAACTGCGTTCGGTAAGAAAATTTTTATCATTGTTATGATTTTATCCGGCTCAAATTTAGATTAATCGAAGTTGAAAGTGATTTTTAAATATCGAATGATATAACCAAAATAAGTTAACAAAAACAAAGTCGTTTTTAAGACTTAATTGGTGAATAGAGACTCTTTAACTATTCCAAAAAGATCTTACCCAAAAAAGGGCAAAATTCAATTTATTCTCTTGTGGTTCGGTCATTTTGCACATCATCTCCTTATGGTTCAAAAATCAACACATAGTCCCTTGTATTTTTGGACTAAACTACATAGCTAACACTGTTAACGGCAGTGGCAAAAAGACCACCTTGCCCTCCTTAAAATTTTAATAAACTTTGTCATCACATCTTCTGCAACTCTACTGCATCTTCTCCAACCCTATTGTTTGATAATTATTTATATTTAAAAAATTATAAAAACAAAAATAAAAAACATGTATTTTACTCAAAATCAACCACCCAACACCACTTAATCCCACCACCAGCAACCACCTAACCCCACCACAAACTCACCCCTCAAATTCTTGACAATCCACCACCAACTACCCATATCGAAAATTCACCCCCACCAACAACAACCCAACACCACTGAAACTCCCACCTCAAAACCCCTTGCAATCCACCACCAACCACCTATACCGAAAACCCACCC
>CM042197.1:1796770-1817619 GCA_023539305.1 Ilex asprella
AAAGAAAAACCCTCATAATGAGAAATATCTCATTGGTTATTCATATTGATGTACACAGGTGCGTGAGTTGGCTGAGAAAGAGTCTGAGGATGGGGTCTTCAAAATGCTTCGCAGTGATGTTACTCGGTTCCTAACGACTATACTTATTGGCACAACGTAGTACTACTTTCTATAGTTGCAGTGATAGTTTCTGTTTTCTTTAGTTGAATATGAATATTATTCCCTATTATGTATTCAGCGTGGTCAATATTGGAGCAACAGCACTAGTCACCGAGGCTGCAACAGCATTATTTGGTGAAGCGGGTGTGAGTGCAGCAACTGGAGTAATGACTGTATGTCCGCATTCCTTGTTTACTAAATTTAGTGGCGAAAGTTTGAAATTGAATCAAACATCTGAACATTGGGATGTGCTTGTGGCAGTAGAAATTTGTTCGTTGTATGCGAAATCCTTATCATTCTGAGTGAGTCTTCCAGTAATGACATTTTTGAACTTGTTAATTGACGTTAATAAGAAGTTATTTTATCAATTTTCTGAGGATATTCGTGCAATGCAAACATGTGTTTTGCTATGTTATCACAATAACATATCTGAAAATTGCACCGACTCAAAGTATAATGACTTAATGATATAGGATATGAGTTCTCGCTCAATATTTATGTAGATAAGTTTATAACCAATAGGTGCTCCCTTGCTTGAAACTTGTGTTGAATGTTATAATTCCTCCAGTGAACAAAAGGGTAGAAACTTTGGCATTGCTCGACTTGCCTGTTGAGGAAAGAAAAACGCCTCATTTCGGTGTGTGGTTCAATTCTATGGTTCCTTTTCCTTGTTGGCATTGATGATGAGGCCTTTTTGATGGTCAGATGAAATTTATCTGAGGCATGATAGTGATGCAGGTTGGCCTTATGGAGTGTGAAGTTAGGGAAAGTTTGTATGTTTAATGGTTAAGAAGATGGAGAAGGGTTGAGGGATTTGGAACTGAAAAAGGTTGTGACAGTCTTATATCAAATGTTTTTAGAATTCCAGGGAATTTGTTGCTCGACGTATCAGATATTTATGTTGTTTGGGTGTTAAATTTAAAGCCAAAAGAAGGGAAAGGGGTACTATTTTCATATAACTGACTGGGAAGAGTAACCCGTGAACTGTGGTCGAAGGGAAACAAGAAGAGGAAGAAGAAGAAGCAGAAGAATTGTTTCGACTACTAGGACTCTTTAAGATGTTATTCTCTAGAATTTTAAGATCAGGAATGATAGTTGATTTTCATCATCTCAATCTCAATGACGCCAAGTTGATTTCCCTTACTTGTGTAGGATCCTGAATTTTTAATTCACTCCTGAATAATTCAAATATGGTTACTTGATGAATTATAATTCTTAATGGGCCTTCTTTGCTTATTTATTCTTGTTTTGATTCTACAGTAGCAATTGGATATGTTCTGTTCGATTCTGTTTTCATCTTTGTTTAATCTAACTACGATGCACATTCATTCGGAAACACATTTCTATATTACTTCCCATGAGCATTAAACCAGATACTTTCTGTCATTGATATCAGGTTGCTGTTTTGCTCCTCACTGAAATTACTCCAAAAAGTATAGCTGTACATAATGCAACAGAGGTTGCTAGATTTGTGGTAAGTTTAGAAGTTGCTTCTTGCTTTAGAAATGAAACATAAGCAAAGATGAAATTATGGATAGATATTTTGTCATACGGTATACCAGTTATTATTAGCGCTTTCAACTGTACTTAACAAGTGTCACTTGAAATACCTCTAGGTTAGGCCAGTGGCATGGCTTTCCTTGGTATTATATCCTGTGGGAAGAGTTGTTACGTATCTCTCAATGGGAATGCTAAAAGTGCTCGGTTTGAAAGGAAGAAGGTGTGCTCTGCCATAAATGCGTTTTGATATTTGTTATTTTTATTTCATTTTGAGTTTATTACCCTTGCTGCTTTTTATATCTTCCTTTGAACTCTAATATATCGATTAGATTTTCATTCAATTCTCAATTCAAATTCATGGTTGTATGATTTGTTTCTATTCTATTTGATAATGTCGCATTATTTTAAAGTTGAGGTAAAGAAACTAGATTTTGAACATCATGTCGAGAATTTTTTTTTTTTTGCTTTTTTTTTATTCAGGATGTGCAAGTATTTGTGTATGTGATTTGCACGCCTTGTATGGTTGTTTATAATTGTGTGTTCTCATCATTTAGTTGACAAGTCTGATACTGTTTCAAAAGCATTTAGAAGGGTTTTCCCATTTATCACACCATCCTTGGTAAAACACTCTTCCTCCTAGTAATAAAAAGTTACAACAGCAAAAGTTATCCTTATTGCCTTGTACGACTACTTGAGGTTATGCTTATAGTGCTTATCATTTATATTTCCACTTCATGTATAATCTGGTTTGGCCCTTAATTTCAGGATATGAAGCTAAGCATCAATACTCTTTAATGTCAATTTTTTTGGTTTTGACTTGTTAGTTGAGACTTGAAATTATTGTCTTGAAATTTTAAGCTACTGCTTGCCAACTTTTGTGTTGCAGTGAACCATATGTTACTGAAGATGAATTGAAGTTGATGTTACGAGGAGCTGAGTTGAGCGGGGCAATAGAGGAAGAAGAACAGGTAAAGAATTATTCTTGTATTGTGGTCCATGGTTAAAGCTAGATGTCAACTGTACGAGAGCAACTTCTGGTGTTAATAACACGAGTTGGTAATCCTTTGACATAGGCTTCTATGTGGACCTATATCATGCTCACACACCTTTGAATGTGCAAGTATGTATGCATTTCATACAAATCGTAGCACATGCTTATCTTTTACCATTCACGCGTATATGCCTGTTTATATGCATACATATTTGTGGCCTCCCCAGCGCCTACTTGCGACAATTACGTGGCTACGTATGAGTATCGTTGTATGCATATCTTCACTGCCTTTGAATATGTGAGTTGGATGTAAAAGAAAATATTTTTCATATTTTCATGTACATTTTTGTATAGAAAATATCAAGTCTATGTATACAGAGAGCTCACAATTATATAACCTGTCAAAAAATAAGGGCTGATGGTAGTTGTGAAACTTTCACACCCCTTTTAAATTGATTGAGAACCTGGAGGATGCAATGTCAAAATAGACTGTGTATCTAGATTTGTATTTGGATGTCAGATCTACCTAGAGTAGGGAAAGTTATCTCTCTGCTGAATTTCAGTATGAATGATGTCATGTAAACACCTAGCAATCCCATTTGGAGTAATATTCTGCTTTGGCCTTTTGGCACTCTCAGTGTTCCAACTTTATTATTCTTACAAGTAGTCACAAATCATTTGTATAATGTTTTTAATTCCCTTACATTTCTCTTTTAGAAATTTCTGTAGAGATTCATATTGTTCCCAGTTTTGTGAATAAGAGGCTATATCTGAGGAGTCTTTCACAGGATATGATTGAAAATGTGTTAGAAATAAAAGATACACATGTTAGAGAGGTGATGACCCCTCTTGTTGATGTGGTTGCCATTGATGCGAGTGCAACACTTGTTGATTTCCAAAACTTGTGGGTGACTCATCAGTATTCCAGGTATGTAAACTTGTCAATTGGTGGATATATATTTCCTAGTACAACACGCTAAGATATGTGCATATATGTAGGGTGCCTGTTTTTGAGCAGCGTATTGATAATATAGTAGGCATTGTGTATGCAATGGATCTTCTAGATTATGTTCAGAAGGTTGGTTAATTACAGCTTCTGTCCTTCCTTATCCAATTATTGTTGCTCCATTGCTTCTAATCATACACAATCTCTCATAATACACAGAATTTCTATTTTTGATTTTGAAGGGTGAATTATTAGAAAGTTCTGCTGTGGGAGATATGGCACACAAACCTGCATACTTTGTGCCTGGTAATTTGAATTTAGTTGTGTTCTCTGCTCCAACCTTCCGATGAAATTTCTTGTAAATTGTTGCTATTTAATATCTCCAATAGAATATTGAAGCAAGAATTTTTATGTGTGTTATCATGATGTTATTTTGGTGGTACATATCTTAAGTTCGTTCTCTAAATATCCTTTGACATCTACTTAGCAAAAGGAAAATATGATTTCGTCCTCTTAAGCTTTAGGAGTTTTCTTAATTCCTGTTACTCCACTGCAGTCAGAAGTTGACACTAGACAGTGCCAAAGAAATTTACCTCTCATCCATGTGAAGACCTCAATACTAAGTTTTCCGTAAGGGATGCACCTTCTGATGGGTTCTACAACCAAAGACTGCCAATTTTTATTTTGCCGTTATGCATAAGACTCTGGGTAAACATGGATAGAAAGAGATACATATATCTTGGAGAGGGAGAACAAAAGAAGTAACATCCTTGATTATCAGAATGTTGAGATTTCTAAAAATGTTGAGATCACAGAAAAATGGGAAAAAATTACAAATTTGATGATGGGAGCCATATCAATATGAGAAATTGTGTGAGGATGGGTGAAAGAATTCTCAAATAGAACTGATAGGAGAAAAAATCTAAAGAAGTTTTTTCTTAGATACTAGATCCATCTTTCATGATTTATCTAATGTATGGAGTCAAATCAGGGTGTACTTGCCTTCTTAGGACAATGTTGGGTTTCCATGAAAGCTAGATTGACAACCCACCATTTTTCTGAAGACCATGTACACTTCTGGTTGGAAAATGCTTTGGAGAGTTTTGCTTATTTAGAAATCACTCAACATTGCCCCAACTAGGTGTTGGTCCAAAAATCTGAATGCTTGTTATATTATTACTGGACACATGCATAGATAATATTTTGCCTTCAAATTACAGATTCAATGTCAGTGTGGAATCTTCTTAGAGAGTTCCGCATCAGGAAGGTGCACATGGCTATTGTTCTTAACGAATACGGTGGAACTGTGGGAGTACGTAAACACCGTCGTCTGTATACTATTCAACAAAATTCTTTCTGCTCTTTTGTGGCTTATGAGTTGTGCTGTTTGTGCCGATTTTTCTCTGTATGACTAATATCTCCATCATGTTCAGAACCTTGAATTTCTTTTCTATTTTTCTTCTCCGAATTATACAGATAGTGACCCTTGAAGATGTGGTGGAGGAGATCGTTGGTGAAATCTTTGATGAAAATGATTCGAAAGTAAGGTTCACTTAAATTCTGTGTTTCGAAGTCCCTTTTTCTCTTTTTTCTTTCTTTCTTTCTTTTTTAATTTTTTTCAGGTTTGTGGTTTCCAATATCGACCAATTTATTTTTTTATCTGTTCCTCACTGATATCTTTTGCATCCTTATTCTAATTTACTATCAATATCGGGGATTTTAACTCCGTGGTAATGGGATGATATTTATACATATAAAAATTATCCTTCACTCCCAGAGAATTCATTGTTTTATGCCTGATAAAGGCGGGGAAACTACCATAAGCAAAAGGTATTGTGTACAATATCTAAGGGAGATGAACAGTATCAGTTAGTAAGAGTGTGATTTCTGATTTTATTTTGGCACAGTCCAGAACGCTTGTACACATGCACAGTTCTACACTTGATTTCCAAGCAATTTTATTTTTTGATACATTGTAGGTACCTTTATTTTTTGATATATCGTAGATACATTTATTTTGTTGTCTTTCCAGATTTGACATTACACAACAATGCTATTGACAGTGGGTTTTACTTATTTTTTAGAGTTGTTATTGTGGGTCTTGTATGGGTAGAAAGCAAGAGAATAGAACCTTTTAAATTACCCAAATGTCAAAAGTGCCAATGCTAGACTTGATAGTGATAGGCAGGTTTATGCTGTTCCCTGTTGCTAGTAAACCACGAGTGGCTGTATGTATGCTCGTCCGCTGATTCTTGTTTGGATCCTTTCTTAATTCATTTTTTATGTTGTTTCACTGTATGCAGGAGGAAATCCAGAAAAAAACTGGATATATTGTAATGCGGGGAGAGGGAATTTTTGATGTGGATGCTAATACATCAATTTATCAGCTTTCTGAAGATCTCAATATCAAAATACCAGAGGTAATTCATTTTTCCCCTTGTTTTAGCGAGTTGGTTGTTGGTCGGGAGGATTTAACATTGGTGCACTACATTACTTCATGCTCATGCTCATTTTTTATGTTAGTTTATGTGTGATAAGACTCATTGAAAATTGGTGAACCAATCTGAGTTTATATGTCTGGAAAACCCAAAATTTTCTTGAACATCTCTCTCTCTCTAAACAAAGAAATAACTAGTAGTTTGTGATTCGCACTAAAAAACATAATAAGAAAAACCTTGCGCACAATTCTAGTGGATACTTAGGCAATTACAGAAACCCTAAAGATCTCATGCCACTTTTGTATTGAACGAAAAGTCGATGTGCTAATTCCTCCATCTCCTTACACATTGGAATGATATATTGAGTCTCCAAGACCTGCTAATCAAGTGGGTCTAGAGTATTCCATTGTTCCTTTACCTCCATCAAAATGTAGATCTCTTTTGCAAACACCGTTATTTATGCCCAAAATTATATTTGATTAGATATCCTTGTCCCCTTTTGTTCAATAATTCTCATTGAAAGAAAAACCACGGAAATACAAGCAAGTTCTTGTAAAATTCATACTTGTTTATTTTGTTTTATTTTTTTCTTTTGTTCCTTAATTGCATTTTTTTTAACCAAAAAAGGGGTTACACCTTCTTACTTGGGGTATCCCCCTCTCTCTTCTCGCTCTCTCACTGGTTTTTTAGCAAGTTTCAGCTAGGTGGGCATCAATGGTTTATACTTCTTCACATTTTCCTTTTTCCCTTCGGCAGAGTCATCAGTATGAGACAGTATCCGGCTTCATCTGTGAGGCATTTGGATATATTCCAAAGACAGGTGAGACCATAAATGTGGTACTTGAAAAGGAAAATCAGGAAGAACACAATGATGAGGCAGAATCTGACCCCACAGCTCAGACTGAAAAGAATCAAATTTTTAAGCTTGAGGTATGGCTTTCATTATCTTGCTAGATTTATTTATTTATATTTGTTTCCTCAAGTAGTGGCTATGAACTGATTAACATATTTTCTTTTTAAGTTTAATTCCATGGTCTGTCAAGCATTATGTTGCATAGGAATTTGAATTCGAGTGTGCATTGGATGAATAGCCATGGATCATCTTGGCTCTCTCAACGTGTATACATTAATCATATCCTAACCATCGGGAGTCAACGTTATTTAAATGCAATTGCTAGGAATGAGACCTTTGATGATGGTGTGAATTCATCCCCGGCCCTACAGCCAAAAATTTTACTCTAATTGTGTATTAGTCCAAGTTGCAAGTTTCACAATTTTCTTTTTGATTCTGCCTACCCAACCCAAGGGCTTTAAGGTGCAAGGAATATGTCGAGAGCTGAACTTAGTGTGGAAGTTTTGATACTTTGCCTATACATTCTCTCGGATGCTATAAAGTAGTCGTCGTAATTATATCTATAAAACTATCACTCTTGTAATAATAGAAGCCTCAACAAGGCAATCGATTAGGAAGCACTTGGTGGAGTCTGAAACTGAGTTGTCTTGGAACCAATTCTTTTTCTTGGACAAACTTATGTAGGTATGAAAATTATATTAAAGGAAGGGAGGGAAAGCTAAAAGCGACAAAGAGAAGTGCTGGCTGGAGTAATAAGATGCATGTCAATCATGATACAATATATTACTGCCATTATTGAGTGAATATGTATTTATTTGAACAGTCGTGGGGACAAAAGGTGCATTAAAAGATCATACTGCATTGGAGAGAGTATGGTGTGTACTTAAAAATTAATGTAATGCTAGGTATTCTAAGGAGCTTTGCATTATAAGATTGGTCAGAGTCGTGAAATATTTTGTGATTTACATAACCCAGTAATCTGTCACAACTTAAAGACAGTCTTAGCTCGGTGCCTAGGGATTGAAGAAGCGGAAAACATTTTCCTTATTAGCAGCCACCTGACAATGTGTTATATTATTATCTGTGGTGCAGATATTAGCTGGAAATGCCCGAAAGGTGAGTGCTGTTCGATTTGAAAGGGTACACCATGATGATGCAATGGAGTCCAAAGACGTGACACGTTTGGTTCCCAAGATCATGAAAAGAAAATCGACGAGTGATGATGAGACTAACCACGATGAGGTCCCATACCAGGAGACGGAAATGGATATGGATGATGGTGTTCTTGATAATTCTGTAATTTCCAAATATAACAGCATTGATGACTATCTTAATAAACAATAGTTACATTACGAATATGTTCTTCCTGTTCTTACACCACCAATCAGAGGTAAATGGGAATAAATAAAAACGAGCATGTAAAATTTTTCACAAATGAAGGGCAGTATCAACATATGAGCCATCAAAGTTATTTGATCTGTGCATGACTAAATCATTAGACCATAAGTTTTCCGAAATGGAAGTCTGAGTGACCTGAAGATCAGTATGGTTACTTTGTAAGTCATGTTGCAAGGAGGGAGGTCCTTGAAGAGGGGGCCTTGGTGGAAGGATTACTTCAGAGTGAAAGAACAATCTGGAGGGATCATAGCGATTGGTTGGATTGACTTGTTTGGATTCAGAGAGCATTCTCAAGTACTCCCTCTCTTTTCGCATTTTCTTAGTTCTCTGCAATTGCTTGAACCGCTCCTGTAGAAGAGCAATGGAAGAATGCATGACAATGGGATCGTTGCTCTGCCTTTTCATCACAGGAAGAAATGTAACCTACAGACGAGGGTGGGATGCAATGCTTGCAATTGTTGAACCCTTCAATGTTTTTTATATGAAGTAAAGGAGATATGAGAATCGGCAGCTGATATGCAATATCCAATAAGGTAAGTTACAGAGGTCCAATCTTTGGCGTGTGGTTTGGTGGAGATATGAAGAGAGGCAAAGGAAGTTCAAAAAGGATGGAAAATAAAGTCCAAGGGGGAGGTGGAAGGTAGTGTTTGGAAGGGTTTCTTTGGTGGAATAAATGGATGGGTGATTTACTTTCGGCTTCCCCAAAGAAGTGTTGAGCTTTGGAGAAGATGGTGCCTTTTTTGGTGGGTGTGTTTTGGAGGGATTTGTTTATTTTTTTTTACATTTGAAACATTCTCTCAAATCTCTTTTGTGGAGAATAGGAGAAACAGAGGAATGTGAGAATGTACAGACAAAAAAACGGTTGAAAGAAGGAACAATTTTAGAGGTTTGATGTTTTCTTCTTGTCTGAAAGCTTGCATGGATAGGAGAGAAAGGGAAGCTACCAAAAGGTACCTCTCCAATCCCATCTCCATGTCTTTTTTCTTTTTAGTGGTTTAACAGTCGTGTGTTAGATACACTACATGTTTTTTTTTTATTTGAGATTGTAATGACCTAATAAAATATAATAGAGATTTAAATTAGATTCAGAGATTTGAGAAATGCTCATTCGCCCACAAGATATAATACAGGTAGGGAGTTTAAAAATTAACCTCTTCAAAATTGGGAAAATAAGATTGCCCAACATTTGATCTCTTTCGATTCTGCTATAAGCAAGAGTTTTATACATTAGGTATAACTTATGTAGTGATAATAAACGATCAAGAAAAATAAACTTGGACCTCCTATGAATTTTAACTATTGTTTTGATATGGGAGTATGTAGAGAGTATCATTCATACCAATGTCTCGGGGGAACTTTCAACTTGTTTTGCTCCATTCTCAAAGGAGGTGACAAGCCAAAGTTTAAATCCTTGGTCTCCATTCCTCCCCAATCGTGCAAACATTATGGATCATATTCATCAAGAGATCCCACATGGAAAAGATTGGAATATGAAGAAAAGAAATAGATCAAAATAACTGAAGAGACTCAATTACTTGTGGCGCTTCTAAATTCATGAGACATGTTCGAGTAATATAGTATGAAAGAAATTTAAGAAATCACATATTAAAATAGATCTCAATTCTAAAATGAGTACTATGAAAGAAATTAAAAGAATTATCATATATCAAAATAAATCTAAATTCAAATTTGAGTAGGGATGTCAATTTGTATTGCGTTGTGTAATTAACATATTATTTTCAAGGTGTATAATTCATGTCGTGTTCGTGTCAGTACTCACTGAAAAAAAAATCTATTTGATAAGTGTAAATATTTAATCTAACTCATTTATTATGCGTATTTATCAATCATGTCAATTTTAGAATCGTATTATATCGAGTTCGTAATGATGAATGAGATTGACACCCAAAGTGTGCATTTGGCATGACTTAAAAAAAGTGTTTTTAGGACTTTTTAACTTATGAAAAATATTTTTTTTTTTTAAAAATAGTGTTTGACTTAACTTATTAAAAACACTTTTTGATAAGTAAAATTAATTTGAACACTTAAATAAATTAATAAAAAAAATAAAAAAATTAACTTTTACTTTTAAAAATCACTTCTCACCTTCAATTCTCAGTTGGACCAACCTCTCTAGACCAGTCCCCACATTCATTACCCAACTCACAAACCTTCACTTACTCGACTTATCCTTCAACCATCTCACCGGTTCAATCCCTCCCTCTCTTTCCCAACTCACTAATCTCCTCGACATTCACCTAGACAGAAACAAACTCATCGGAAAAATCTCAGATACGTTCGAAAAATTCACTGGCAGTGTCCCGGACCTTTATCTCTCCCACAACCAACTCACCGGTATAGTTTCAAAATCTTTGGGTGATTTGAACTTCACAGTGCTTGATTTCTCATGTAACAAGCTTGTAGGCGACATATCATTCTTGTTCGGTACGAACAAAACGATACAGATCGTGGACTTCTCAAGGAACATGTTTGAGTTTGATCTTTCGAACGTGAAGTTTCCAGCGAGCTTGACGTCGTTGGATTTGAACCATAACATGATCACTGGGACTCTGCCGGAGGGATTGACGGTGCTGAACCAGGACTTGAACGTGAGTTATAACCGGCTGTGTGGTCAAATTTCGGTGGGTGGAAAGCTTCAAAACTTCGATATGTATTCGTATTTTCATAATCGATGCTTGTGCGCATCTCCGCTGTCGGCGTGCAAGTGATTATGTCATCAGAAAAAGGTGTTAATGAGCTTTTAGAAAGCTAGAGCGGTATGCTTGTACTACACCAATGAATGCTTTTGGTTGAGATCAACGTTAGATGGACCGAAAAATTATATTTGATAATTTTTTAATTTTTAATTTTTTTTTGTGTATTATTGTATGTGTAGTATATGTTTGTACAATGCTATTAACAATTAGAACACAAATAAGTGTTTTCACATCTAAACGTGTTTTTTATAAAATACATTAATTTAAGTACTTTAAATTTTGAGTATCCAAGCAATACTTATTTAATAAAAGTGTTTTTCTTATAAACACTTTTAATAATTATTTATTAAAAAATATTTTTTAAATTTCATAAGTCATTCCAAACGCACCCTAAATATAAGTACCAACTGTAGGTCTATAAGAGTAGCTAGGCCTCGACAATGGGTTGGGCTGGGTTGGGTTGATCCAAGACTTTTCAGTGGATAGCCTGCGCCATGTACAAACCCTGGTGGGCTTTGACTAAGTCTCTGGCCTGTCACAGGCCGACTTATTGGGCCAAAAAACTGGCTAAACACGAACAGAGCCTTATGTAAAAATTCCAAAAAAGAAAAGAAAAAAAAAGAAAATTCATAAAGTTGGATCCTCTATCAAATGTTCCAACTCCAACTTCTTTGAATTAGCAAGCTATAATAAAAAAAAAGTTAAATAAAAAAAATGGGTTTCAAAGATATTGAGAGAAATTTTAGGAATAGTTAAAAAGAGTGATTGAATTGTGATGAAGAAATAATTAAAGTCTTGATCATATTTATAAACTCTTGAAAGTCTTCAATTGCGGTGAGGGAGGATTGTGTAATTTTATTCTACAAAAGGGTTAGGTCGCTGGGAAATCAAACAAATAGCCGTTAAGCACCGCCTCTCTCTCTCTCTCTCTCTAGCGCGCGGGCGCGCTCTCTCTGTTCTTTACTCTCGCATTCTCTGTCTTGCCGCCCCCACTCCTGCGAAACCTTCAACGCCTAATATTTATTATAAAAATTCCCTCTTTCAAAACCCACCGACTCTGTCTCTCGCTCTCTCCCTCTAACTCGCTCTCTCTTCGCCTCCTCTCTCTCGCAGTCTCTCGCTTTCTGTTCCCCAGTCTCTCGCCCTCTCTCTCGCTCTCGCTCTCTCTCTCTGCTGCGAAACAACAAATCATCTCTCTTCGTATCCTCTTTCTCTCTCTCTCTCGTTCTCTGTTCCTCTGTCTCGCAGTCTCTCTCTTGCCGCCCGCCCTCCTGCGAAATCTTCAACTTCCATACAATCACAGGCGAACACCACAGATGAGGCTTTGATAGAACTACCATTGTTTTTTCGCAATCCAGGTATTTTACTCTTTCTTATCTCTCTCCATCACGTTTTTTTTAGAAGAATAGAAAAATATATGGATCAATCTTTAAAGAATTACAAAAATCAATTTTGGAAAAAACCAACTGTCTAATTCATTACAACTCAGCCAGGCAAAATTGCCTAAAATCTAACCTTCACTCTTCGCAGCAACCTCACATCTTTACAATTACAAGCTTCATGATCCCAATAAACCCTTTCTTTCCGAGTTTCCGTTACCTTTATTGAGACTTACTTTTAATCAACCAATGATTTTTGTTGTAAATTTTCTGCATGTTATCTAGCCCAGAAAGAGAATTCATGCTAAATTGAATTAATTGCATGTAATCAAAGAAGGTGGGCCAGTTACATCACCACTTATATAGGTAATTACGCATGAAATACTACTCTGCTATTTTCACATAGTGCACCCCATTAATTTTTTTTTTATCTTTCTCGTAGCCCTGTTTTTTCTCTGTGGTTATAACCTTTGCTTTCTCACCCCTCGCTATAATATGAATTTGTTTATTCTACCTTAGTCTTTCATGCTCAATCAATTACATGGAATAACAATTTAATTTTTAATTACTTACCAAATTTCAGTTGATATATCTGGAAATATGGCTTGAAAATTTCTTTTTTTATTTACAACACAACTCTTGAACTCTCACCATAATTGTTTAGTTCAATAAGAAAACGTTGTTCTTATATACATTTCAATTTTAGTACTCTTACTTACAATTTCATATAATTAAATACTTGCTTTAACTAATAAAATTTAGTCCAAAAAAATTAATAAAATAAAAATCTGGTTATAATTTATTTAAGATTTATCAATGATTGTCCAATAAATAGGCTTAGGGTTATCTTATATGGTAGTTTGGAGTAATCGAACCAGCTAATCAATCAATATCCATGCCTAGATGGGCTGACCAAACCTACACTTGGATCGTTGATTGGTGACAAACTCAACTCAAGTCTGAATGACATGTCTCGTGTTTCTTTAAATAGGGGACTATATTTGTTGTGCTTTGTACTTATTGTTTATATATTTTAAACAACTATTCCAATATTGACATAATTGTAAGTTACTTTATGAGACTTTCATTTGTCTTGTTTTACTATAGGTTGTATGTGCTTACTTCCATGCCATTGAATCTAGGATGTCTGTCCACTTTCATTGCTATTATCATTTTTATTTTTTTATGCTAAATATACTATAAAATATTAATTGCATACTCAAACGAATTTGATTGCTCCTCAACTAGGTGTAAAAGTCATTTTGAGATAATTATAGGTCTATGTGAACAAACAAAAGATAGTGACTATATGAATACCTCCACCACTTACCAATAGAAATGTTGATCTTATGTTGAACTTATTAGTAAGCGGTAGAGGGAAGCATAAAGCTAGATGTCAAGATATTCACCAAGAGGAATTTACTTAATTGGATATTGTATGGGCTTTCACTCCTTTTGGGAACACGTTGAGGAGGTTAAATGAAGATCTGGTTGGACAGATAATAAATTCAATATAATACGTTGAAGTTGACATAACCATAGTTACTCCCTCAAAAGAATTAAACATGTAAGAGAAAGAAGGCAAAGATAGGAAACAATTGAGAGATTACACAAATAAGAGAGAGAAGGTGGATATTGTTGTGTAGGTATTTTTTTTTTGTTGTCTTTTTTTTTTTACATAGGTTACATAAGTTATCATTGTGGGATTGAACACCAAGTTGTTTTAAGCTTTGAAAACTTCATGTGATGATTGTGATCTAATAAGATCATATTACAAAGTTACTATTGATTTTAATTTCTTAATTTACCTAAATCTTGACAAAAAAAATGTGGCTAAATTAAGTTTGATTTCTTAATAAGGAAAGAACCGCAACACTTTCATCATAATAAAAGGGAATCCGATAGATTTTTAGAAAATATTGAAGTGTAGTTTATGTTATATGAAGCAAGCTATTCAAATGCAAACATTTGAATAGTATATTAGAGCAATGATAATCATTAAATTTCACTTAAAACTAGGTTAAAAAAAGAACCTTCAGAAATGTAAACTAAAATTTAAGGGTAAAAGAGGGCATTAAAATGACTTGGATATGGGATCATTTGTTTGCATAGAGTCATCACTTCAATTTTTCAACACATTCAATTTGTTGATTCTGGTCAAACAGGTTGGGTTTCTATATTTGAGGAATTTGGGGGACCCCACCAAGGATAAAAAATGAGTTTCGGTATACCATTTCAATCAACTCGAAAATGGGACAAAAATGTAATCGAAACTAGAAAAAAATTTAGAAACATGTGGAAACATATGAGAACATCATTTAAAATCTCTATATTTGCATACATACGCTTAACAAGTGATTAATTGAGCATATTTATTGTCTGAACACTCACTTATACTAAATAACATTAAGTTGGGGGAGGAAAAAAATATTAATGAGAGGCGAAAGGCATTTCAACTAATGTCAAGAACTTGATATTCATCAAATAAACACACTAATAGGATATTAAGGTATTATAATATAAATGAAGTGTTTATGAGTATCATATGAAAAGTACTCACAATACAAAGCTGCATCCATTATGTTATAGAGTATCGAGCATGCTCATAAATCAGTGTAGGTTCTAAGTAAACACTAAGAGAAACTCCACGTGTGGTATAAATATGTCGACAATAACTACTCCAACACATAGTGACGATAATATGCATCATACTCTAGCTGAGCTCAAACTCAAATCTGGTTGACTCTAATTGTGCGCAGTTGGCTTGCACAAATCAAGTAAGCATCTATCCTCCTTTTCTTCACTGTGTTTCTCTTATCCATCTCTTCCTCTGTCTCTTTCTTCTCTACTTCATAAGATGTGAGTAGGACGAAGGAATCTGCCTCTGCATCTCTCTTTCTTCAATAATTTTGTGCTTCTCCCTACTAAATAGCAACAAATGGGCTCAAGGAATCTCTCCTTTTGCAGATGCTTACTTGCAGTCCTCCTCTTCTTCATTCTTTCTCTTCTCTATCTCTTCCTCCCTTTATTTTTTCTCTGCTCTATAAAATGTGAGTAAGACGAAAAAATCTCACTCTGCCTCTCTCTTTCTTCAATAATTTTGTGCTTCTTCCTATCGAAGAGCAACAAGTGGGATCAAAGAATCTCCCCTTTTACAGATGCTTATTTCCACAAATCAAGTAAGCATCCGTCCTCGTCTTCTTCACTCTTTCAATTCTCGATCTCTCCCTCTCTCTATTTCTTCTCTACTGCATAAAATGTGACTAGGATGAAAGAATCTCACTCTGCCTCTCTCTTTCTTCAATGATTTTGTGCTTCTCCATGTCGAAGAGCAACAAGTGGGATCAAGGAATCTCCCATTTTGCAGATGCTTACTTCCACAAATCAAGTAAGCATTCGTCCTCCTCTTCTTCACTCTTTCAATTCTCGATCTCTCCATCTTTCTATTTCTTCTCTACTGCATAAAATGTGAGTAGGATGAAGGAATCTCACTCTGCCTCTTTTTTTCATCAATGATTTTTTGCTTCTCCTTACTAAAAAGCAACAAGTGGGCTCAAGGAATATCCTTTTTTACAGAAAAATGAGCATTGTGTCGAATCACATGTCTATTCGGATGTTTCTCGAAACGACTCAAACCAAAGGTTGCTTCGACTGAAGCACGAGAATTCCCCTTTCCTCCACTGTTTTGTTTCGTTTCGTGTTCTCACAAAACCGAAATATTTCGTGCGCCTTGGTTGATTCGACATGCATTTTTAATCATCAGGGTTAGGGTAGAGTATGATGCATATTATCATCACTATATAAGTTTGGGCTAGCTATTGTCGACATAATTATACAACATATGGAGTATCTCTTAGTGATTAACTAGAGCCTGCACTGACTTATGAGCCTGCTTGACACTCTATAGCAGAATGGATGTAGCTTTGTAATGTGAGTACTTTCATATGATACTCAAAAACACTTAATTGGTATTATAAGACCTTAATATCCTTTTAGTGTGTTTACTTGATGAATATCAAGTGTTTGACATTAGTTGAAATAATTCTGCCTCTTATTAATATTTTTCTCCTCCCTCAACTTAATGTTATTTAGTACAATTGAGTGTTCAGATAATAAATATGCTCAACTAATCACTTGTTAAGCTTATGTATGCAAATATAGAGATTTTAAATGATGTTCTCATATGTTTCCACATGTTTCTAAATTTTTTTCTAGTTTTGATTGCGTTTATATCCCGTTTTCGAGTTGATTGAAATGGTATACCGAAACTCATTTTTTGTCCTTGGTGGGGTCCCCCAAATTCCTCAAATATAGAAACCCAACCTGTTTGACCAGAATCAACAAATCGAATGTGTTGAAAAATTGAAGTGATGACTCTATGCAAACAAGTGATTCCATATCCAAGCCATTTTAATGCCCTCTTTTACCCTTAAATTTTAGTTTGCATTTCTGAAGGTTCTTTTTTTAATCTAGTTTTAAGTGGAATTTAATGATTATCACTACTCTAATATACTTTTCAAATGTTTGCATTTGAATAGCTTGCATCATATAACATAAACTACATTTCAATATTTTCTAAAAATCTATCGGATTCCCATGTCTATTATGATGAAAGTGTTGTGGTACTTTTCTTATCAAGAAATCAAACTTAATTTAGGGACATTTTTTTTGTCGAGATTTAAGTACATTAAGAAATTAAAATCAATAGTAACTTTATAATATGATCTTATTAGATCACATGAAGTTTTTCAAAGCTTAAAACAACTTGGTGTCCAATCCCACAATGATAACTTATGTAATCCATGTAAAAAAAAAAGACAACAAAAAAAATACCTACACAACAATATCCACCTCTCTCTCTTATTTGTCTAATCTCTCAATTTTTTCCTATCTTCGCCTTCTTTCTCTTATATGTTTAATTTTTTTCAAGGAGTAACTGTGGTTATGTCCACTTTAACGTAATATATTGAACTTATTATCTGTCCAATCAAATCTTCATTTAACATCCTCAACGTGTTCCCAAAAGAGTGAAAACCCATACAATATCCAATTAAGTAAATTCTTCTAGGTGAAATCTTGACATCCAGCTTTATGCTTCCCTCTACCACTTACTAATAAGTTTAACATAAGACCAACATCCCTATTGGTAAGTGGTGGAGGGGTATTCATAAAGCCACTATCTTTTGCTTGTTCACATAGACCTATAATCATCTCAAAATGACTTTTACACTAGGTTGAGGAGCAATCAAATTCGTTTGAGCATGCAATTAATATTTGATAGTATTTTTAGCATAAAAAAATAAAAATGACAATAGCAATGAAAGTGAACAAACATCCCAGATTCAATGGTGTGGAAGCAAGCACATACAACATATAATAAAACCATACAGATGGAAGTCTCATAAGGCAACTTACAATTATGTCAATATTGGAGTAGTTGTTTAAAACATATAAACAATAAGTAGAAAGCACAACAAATATAATTCCCTGTTTAAATACATGCCATTTAGAGTTGAGTTGGGCAGCTCACTAACAAACTATAACCAGTTTTTTTATTTTATTAGTTTTTTTTGGTTAAATTTTATTAGTTAAAGCAAGTATCTAATTATATGAAATTGTAAGTAAGAGTACTAAAACTAAAATGTGTATAAGTACATCATTTTCCTGTTGAATTAAATAATTACAGTGGGAGTTCAAGAGTTTTTTGTTGTAAATTAAAAATAAAATTTTAGGCCATTTTTTTAGATATTGGAACTGAAATTTGGTAATTAATGTCCAATTAAATAAATTTCTTTAGGTTGATATCCTATTCTCTTCTTTTTCTTCGATGTTTCTTCTTCTTCTTCATTAAGATGTTTTTCGACATGTTTGTGGTTTGTCATTGGTGGAATTAATGATTACTTACACATACATGGTTACTCTAGTGGTGAGTTTTGTGTGTATATGTTTAATCGTTTTTTGTGTTTGTATTTTTATGTGTATAGTTTGTGTGTACAATGTGTATCAGTGTGTGTTATGTATTTAACTTTTATAAATGATTTTTTGTGTATGTTTTCATATGTACAATCTGTGGGTTTTACTATGTGGTGTATTGTTGTATAATGTCTGTGTATTTTGCTTTTAGGGTGTTATAATATGTGCTTCTTATGTGAAACAATATGTTTTTTATATGAATTAATATGTGTTTGTATTATGTGTATTTTTGTGTAATGTGTATTTTTCTTTTATCAATGTATTTTTTTTTTGTGTACACTTTGTGTGTGTTTTTCTATGTATTAGCGTGTTGTGTATTTTTCTTCTATCAATGCATCTTTGTAGACTTGTTTTTGTGTGCTTTGTGTTTATCTTTGGATGTTATTCATGTCCTTGTTGTGTAGTTAATATTTTAATAGGAGCGCATAATAGGGAGAGAACCACAATTTTGCTCTCAATTTTTTCATCTACATCTATATCAAAAACTATAGATTTGAACTTTTAATTCTCCCGCAAGTAAATTTTGATTTATATGCTCTTTTGTATTTATTTGATGATCAATTTTATATCAAAATATACAAGTTATAGGTGAATATCCTGCTCCTTCCCCTTTCTTCGATGATTCTTCTTCTTCGTTGAGATGTTCTTTGACATGTTTGTGGTTTGTATGGTGGAGTTAATATTACTTGTACATACATGGTTACCTAGGCAGTGAGTTTTGTGTGTATATGTTTTATGTTTTATCAATGATTGTGTTTGTATTTTCATGTGTATAGTTTGTTCGTGTTTAAAAATGTGCATCATTATGTGGTATGTATTTTTCTTTTATCAATTATTTTGTGTGTGTATGTTTTCATATCTACACTCTATGAGTTTTACTATGTGGTATATTGTTGTATAGTATATGTGTATATCTTTTAGTGTGTTATGTGTATTAATGTGTGTTTTATCATGTGTATCTCTGTGCATACTGTGTGTTTTTCTTTTATCAATGTATTTGTATACTTTGTGTGTATTTTTTGGTGTATTGGTGTATTGTATATTTTTCTTCTATCAGTGCATCTTTTGGCGTGTTATGGTATGTGTTTTTTTATGTATATTAATGTGTGTTTTTATTATGTGTATCTCTGTGTATACTTTGTACTTTTCTTTTATCAATGTATTTGTACACTGTGTTTTTTTGTGTATTAGTGTGCTGTGTATTTTTCTTCTATCAATGCATCTTTTAGTGTGTTATAGTTTGTGTTGTTTATATAAAACAGTGTTTGTTTGTATTATGTTTATCTCAGTGCGTATTGTGTACTTTTATTTTATCAATCCATGTATTTATACATTTTTTATGTGTTTTGTTTTATATTAGTGTGCTGTGTATTTTTCTTCTATCAATACGTCTTCGTTGGCTTGTTTTTGTGTGCTTTGTGTGTGTGCTTTGTGTTTATCATTGAATATTATTCTTATCCTTATAGTGTAGTTAATACTAATAAAAGCGCATATTAGGTAGAAAATCATAATTTTGCTCTCATTTTTATCAGCCAAATCTATATCAAAAATTATAGATTTGAATTTTGAGTTCTCCAGCAAGTAAAATTTGATTTATATGTTCTTTTGTATTCATTTGGTGATCAATTTATATCACCATATGCAAGTTATAGGTGAATATCTTGCTCTTTTCCTCTTCTTCGATGATTCTTCTTCTTCTTCTTCTTCTTCATTGAGATGTTCTTTGACATGTTTGTTGTCTGCAATTGGTGGAGTTAATGATTACTTCCGCATACATGATTACCTAGGTTGTGAGTTTTGTGTGTATATTTTTTATCAATGATTGTGTTTATATTTTCATGCGTATAGTTTGTCCGTGTTTAAAAATTTGTATTAGTGTGTGGTCTGTATTTTTCTTTTAACAATGATTTTTCGTGTGTATGTTTTCACATTTACACTCTGTGGGTTTTACTATGTGGTATATTATTGTATAGTGTATGTGTATATTTTTTTTGGTGTTGTGGTATGTATTTTTTATGTGAAATAGTGTGTTTTTTATGTGTATCAATGTGTGTTTTTATTATGTGTATCTCTGTGTGTAATGTGTACTTTTCTTTTATCAATGTATTTCTACACTTTGTGTATGTTTTTTTTTTTTTGTGTATTAGCATGCTGTGTATTTTTCTTCTATTAATGCATCTTTTGGTTTGTTATGTATGGAATGTGCTTTTTATGTGAAATAGTGTATTTTTTGGTATATTGGTGTGTTTTCATATCTACACTCTGTGGGTTTTACTATGTGGTATATTGTTGTTTAGTTTGTTCGTGTATAGTATCTTGATCAAAAAAAAAAATATTGTTGTATAGTATATTTGTATATCATTTGGTGTGTTATGTGTATTAATGTGTGTTTTATTATGTGTATCTCTGTGTATAGTGTGTACTTTTCATTTATTAATGTATTTGTACACTTTGTGTGTATTTTTTGGTATATTAGTGTGTTGTGTAATTTTCTT
>CM042197.1:1822619-1872495 GCA_023539305.1 Ilex asprella
TATAGTGTATGTGTATATTTTTTGGTGTGTTATGGTATGTACTTTTTATGTGAAATTGTGTGTTTTATGTGTATTAGTACGTGTTTTTATTATGTGTATCTCTCTGTGTAATATGTACTTTTCTTTTATCAATGTATTTGTACACTTTGTGTATTAGTATGCTGTGTATTTTTCTTCTATCAATGCGTCTTTTGGTGTGTTATGGAATGTGCTTTTTATGTGAAATAGTTTTTTTTTTGTGTATTAATGTGTGTTTTTATTATGAGTATCTCTATGTGTATTGTGTACTTTTCTTTTATCAATGTATTTGTATACTTTATATGTGTTTTTTTTTGTGTATTAGTTTGTTGTGTATTTTTCTTGTATCAATGCATATTTTGGTGTGTTATAATGTGTTTTTTATGTGAAACAGTGTATTAATGTGTTTTTATAATGTGTATTTCAGTGCGTATTGGATACTTTTCTTTTATTAATGTATTTGTACACTTTGTGTATGTTTTTCTATGTATTAGTGTGCTATGTGTTTTTCTTCTATAAATGCATCTTTGTAGGCTTTTATTTTTGTGTGCTTTCTATTTATCATTAGATGTTATTCATATCCTTGTAGTGGAGTTAATATTAATAGGAGAGCATGCGCAAGAGAAAACCATAATTTTACTCTCATTTTTTCCAACAAAATCTATTTCAGAAACTATAGATTTGAATTTTGAGTTCTCCCCCCAAGTAAAGCCTGATTTATATGTTCTTTTGAATTCATTTGGTGATTAATTTTATATCGACATATGCATGTTATAGGTGAATATCCTGCTCCCTTCCCTTTCTTCGATGATTCTTTTTTTTCTTCGTTGAGATGTTCTTTGACATGTTTGTGGTTTGTAATTGGTGGAGTTAATGATTACTTGCACATACGTGGTTACCTAGGTAGTGAGTTTTGTGTGTATTTGTTTTATGTTTTATCAATGATTGTATTTGTATTTTCATGTGTATAGTTTGTCCGTGTTTAAAATTTTGTATCAGTGTGTAGTATGTATTTTTCTTTGATCAATGGTTTTTTGTGTCTATTTTCATACCTACAGTGTGCGTTTTTCTATGTAGTGTATTATTGTATAGTGTATGTGTATATCTTTTGGTGTATTATGGTATGTACTGTTTGTATGAAATAGTGTGTTTTTTGTGTGTATTAATGTGTATTTTTATTACGTGTACCTCTGTGTCTACTGTGTACTTTTCTTTTATCAATGTATTTGTATACTTTGTGTGTGTGTTTTTCTTTATATTAGTGTGCTATGTATTTTTCTTCTATCAATGCATCTTTGTAGGCTTGTTTTTGTGTGCCTCGTGTGTTGTGTGCATTGCATGTGTTTATCATTGGAGGTTATTCATGTCCTTGTAGTGGAGTTAGTATTAATAGGAGCATACTGGAGAGAGAACCATAATCTTGCTCTCGTTTTTTACACCCACATCTTTGTCAGAAACTATAGATTTTAATTTTGAGTTCCCCTGTGAGTAAAATTTGATTTATGTGTTCTTTTGTATTTATTTGGTTATCAATTTTATATCAACATATGCAAGTTATTTATATATATGTCGACGAAGATGGAGACTTTGTGATTGATGTCGGCGATGGTCAAAGGTATGGGTCACATGCCCATGTTTCTAGTAGTGATGTTATTTATTTGCTAAGCAATTGTTGATATGCAATTTTTGTGGTCGTTTCATGGATCGGAAAGAATGTGGATACAGAAAGGAGAAAAAAAAATAGGATTTAGAGATCGTTGAGACCTTCGTGGTTTGCAATTGGTGAAAAAAAACATGATTACTGTCACACCCTAATTGACTTAGCCGGAAAATGGAAGTATCTTGGTGGCACCTTGCACCAAGACACTCCGTGAGATTAAAGTAAGGTGAGTGCAGCTAAGGTGTTCGACAAAAGCCCAGGCACTATGCCCTAGGCTCTTGTCATTATGATTCCTCGGTAAAGAAGATTTTTATTCATGCCCCTGTAGAAATTGTTCTAAGAGCTATTATAAAGGGGTGCTCCGCCAAGGGGTGCCAGACCGGTGACCCTTATGCCCCCTAGCCTTGGCACGCCCAAGCAAGGCCTGGCCCTAGGATGCACTTGCATTGGTGGGGGCAAGGCATACAAGGGAATGCGAGGTAGATGCGAAGACTGGACAAATTGTGGGGACCCATAGGTACAAAAGACCACACGGTTGAGGATAGTAGCACGTGGTGCACTCAATTGAGGCAATGTTGGTGTATGACTTCGAATTGCATGGCATGGGCTTGACCCAACATGCTTGATGGTTTGTGGGTAAGGTTAAGCTGCTGAGTTGTGGGCACATGGCTGGCACATGACGAGTCAATGCATGTGACCAGGTAGTTATGGAAAGTTGTTGTGCATGAGTTGGTTAAAGGGTGGCAATTGAGGACAGTTCAAGCCCCAAGCTGATCATGGGCGAGCAGTTATGGGCAGCACCAATTTAGGTGCTGAATTGGTGTAACCGTTTGCCACTTGTCGAGCAGAGAAACGGCCTGGCATGGTAGTGGTGCTGGAAATCTACCATGCCTATGTAACTGACTGGCCAGTGGGCCAATAAATACTAGGCAGTCGGGGTGTCAACTGCCACAGCCTTTGTATAAATAGGGGGTGCCATGAAAATTTGTAGGAGCAGAGAGTCCTTGGTCGGATTTGAGTTTCCTTGTATTTATATGAGTAATCAATATAAGGTATGGAAGTGTCTTCCCTGTAAATTCATGTGTTGTGCCTGTGTGAGTATGTGTCCCATATTCGTGTTTGTATGGCTAGTTGCTGAAGCAACGCCCTCACGGGTAGCCTCTGTTGCCAGAAAAGTTGAAAAACGAGTGTTACCTGTGACAGTTTGGTATCAGAGTGTTGAAAGATAAATCTATGGTGGGCGGAGCGATTGCTGATTGAGGGAAAGGGTGGCTTGTTTGGAGGACTTGGTTGGTCCCCCACAATCTGGTGATGCTGTAGCCATTTCTGTGCAGCTTGAGTTGTTGTACCAGCAGTCAGTCTTATGTGCTGTTCCAATTCACCTGCTGGCTTGCTTGAACCTGCCTAAAGGTGTCTTGGGGAATCTTAACTCCTTGATTGCTGGTTTCATTTGGTCCAACAAGCTGGATGTCAGGAGGAGACATTGGGTCTCACTTGGGAATCTGTCTAAGCCTAAGGGGGAGGGTGGCCTAGGTATCAGAGGATTTGAGGATATGCAAGCTGCTTTCCGGATCAAGCAAGTGTGGGGTATTTTAAATGGGAAAGGTATTCAAGAGTAAGTTTTTTAGAGGAAAACATATGATGAGGTGCACTATTACTAAAGGGACAAAATGTAATAGGGAGTTGCAGCCTTGGTTTGAGTTTGTGAGTGCTCATTCTTGTATGATTATTGGAAATGGTGAACAGACTGACTTTTGGTGTGACAATTGGTTAAAGTCGGGCCCTTTGTTGCCTAGGATTGATAGTATGCCTGTCTCTTTTCCCAAAGTCTCTGAGGTTCTCTTTGGGGATCAATGGCAGTTGGATGAGGTGTCTGGGATATCGGGTTCTCAGTTGAAGGAAGAGGTTTTGCTGACTGGAGTCTCTGTAACTGAAAAAGCAGATAGGAGGGTTTGGATGAGCAATGCTTCTGGGGATTTTTTGATTAAGTCTGCATGGGAGCTAGTAAGGAGACATGATCTGCAGAATGAAGTAGCTAAGGCTATTTGGGGACAAAAGGTATCCCCTAGTGCTCAGCTGTTCGCTTGGAAAATCTTTAAGAATGCCTTGTCTGTAGATGATAGAGTTCAGAGTATTGGGGTTCCATTGGTAAGCAGGTGCTGTCTTTGCTGCAAGGATTCGGAGAGCATTTCTCACCTATTTGTTGACTGTGATTTTTCGCTATCCGTTGGGCAAAGGGTAGCTTCTGTTATGGGATTTCAGCTCATTTCTAATGAGCCTCCTTTAACCATACTGCTGAGGCTTGTTAGAAGTTCCAAGCTACAATCCTTAAGTCATGGGTTAAAAAGGAGTGCCTCTATGCTTGTTTATTGGTCTCTTTGGAAAGAGAGGTGCAGGAGGAGATTTGAAGGGGTGCAACTGAGTGCTTATTCACTGTTTATGCAGATCTTTAGTTCCCTTAGGTATCAGGCTTTTGGATTGAAGCCCAAAAGATCAGATTCTGCTGCTGAGAAGTATTTGCTGCAGAATTGGAGTGTGTTTGTGAAATACAAGGTGTTGATGAGGGCAGTTTGGGTGAACTGGTTTCCTCCTCCTTCTGATATGCTTAAACTGAATGTAGATGGAGCTGCAAAAGGGCTTCAGGTCTTTCTGGTGGTGGCATGATCTTAAGGAATCCTGAGGGGCACATGGTGATAGCTGCTGCTTATTTTTATGGGGAAGGAACAAACATGCAAGCGCAGTGTTTTGCTCTGCTGGATGATCTGGGTGCTTACAGTGTTCTGATAGAAACTGACTCTCAGATTCTGGTGAGGATGATTTTGGGAACGGCACAAGTTGCTTGGAGGTTATGGGGTGTTATGGAGCAGATTTTTGGGATACTTAGGAGGTTGGATTACCAGATTTGCCATGTGTACAGAGAGGCAAAGGCTATGGCAGATTTTCTGGCCAATTATGCAGTCCAGTTGAGGTCTTCTATTGACCTTACATTGGCAGAACCATTTCCTTTGGGGGGGAGACTTGTGCTGCAGCAGGATCAGAGTGGCCTGCCAGTAGTAAGGAAGAAGATTTCCTGGGTAGGTGTTTAATTTTTTTTGATTGTACATGATGAGTTGTAGTTGTATTTTCGGTTTTGACTTAGCATTTTATTAATCACTAAAAAAAAAAAAACTTGTATGTTTTAGGCCAAGCCTTTCGTTGGCCTACTTTGGGTACTGAAACTAGTTCTAAATCACAGCCTACTATGCTTTATTTAAGTTAGTAAGATGCTGCATGATTCTCTGTCATATTTTTTTTTATTATTGCAGGAAAGGCTCCATATTCTAGTGTTATAACACATGGATTTGTACTGGATGAGAGAGGATTAAAAATGGGCAAATGTTTGGGTATATGTTGTAAATCCAAAAACTGTAAATTGAAGGAGGGAAGAACCCTGGGGTTAGTCACTGGTCACTAGTTATATTATATCATCACACCTCATTTTTGCTGAATGATCAATTGTATTTCTATTTTTTGTTGACAGGAAGCAACTTCCTATGGAGCTGATGTCCTGAGACTACGGGTTTCGAGTGTCGATTATATCGGTGATGTCATGGCTGGGCCTCAAGTCCTCCGTCAAATGTCAGGCATATATAGGATGCTGCAAGGAACGTTGCGATTTCTTTTGGCAAATCTTCATGATTAGAAAGTATGTCAAGGTTTCTGTCAATCATAGACATTGAGTTGACACCATGTCCATCACTTAGATTTTCGTTACATATACCAGAAGTCATTTTAATTGTTGTTTCTTGTTATCAATATCATTTCTGGAAATATATGAGAAAAACTCTCTCAGAGTACAAACACACAAAAGCTTGTTTTGAATTTTAGTTCACTGTTTCATCCTCTTGTCCGATGCTTCCTTTGCAGGTTAAAACTGGGTAATGTTTCTGATTGGTCTATATGGACAATGATCCTTTGTGTAGTTTGTTGTCTCCTCCTTTAGTTTCTCTCATTTTATGATTTATTTTTGCAGGCTGATTATGCTGTTTCTTATGATGATCTTCCCACTATTGATCAGCACAATCACTTTTCCATATTGAAAATGTTCTAGAGAACATCAGACAGGACTATGAAAATTTTCAGTTCTTCAAAATATTCCAGGTACAGATTGCATTGACTTGAGAAATTTTGGAAACACGTGTAATTTTTTCAATGCCAATGTTCTGGATGTGAAGCTGCCAATAACGGTCACTTTGATTTCATTTTTATTTTTGGAAGAAAAAGAAAAGGAGAGAATGTGCAAACATTTTCTTGATAGGTAAATAATTGTGTATTTGCTTCTTTTTTGTGTGTGTGTGTGTG
This sequence comes from Ilex asprella, assembly GCA_023539305.1. Classification (NCBI taxonomy): domain Eukaryota; kingdom Viridiplantae; phylum Streptophyta; class Magnoliopsida; order Aquifoliales; family Aquifoliaceae; genus Ilex; species Ilex asprella. Next base: position 1,828,639 of record CM042197.1, read on the forward strand.
TGTGTTTTTGGGGGGTGGACATGGCTATATATATGAAAATTTACATGTTTGTAGTATTAATCTTTTGCTCCATCAATTCCCCTTTTCCCGGGTGAGCATAAGCTACTTGTTTGACACCATGCCCATCAGTAATCTTTTGCTCCACGACCCATCTCCATGTCTCTTTCCTTTTTAGTGGTTCCTCAGCTAGGTGTTGGATGCATTACATGTTTTTTCTTATTTGAGATTGTGATGACTTAATAAAATGGCTTGTATAATAGAGATTTAAATCAGATTTGGAGATTGAAAAGTGCTCATCCGCCAAAAAGATATGATGCTCCATTCTCAAAAGAAGGTAACAAGCAAAAGTACAAATTCTTGGTCTCTATTCCTCCCCCAATCTCACAAGCATTATGGTCATATTCATCACGAGATCGCACATGAAAAAAAAAAAGGAAGATAAATAAAAGAAACAGATCAAAATACTGGAAAAGACTATTACGTGTGATACTTTCAAATCCATAAGATATATGATAAGTGATGTAATATGAGAGAAATTGAAGGGAAAATGATCGGATATCAAAAGAGTTTTAAATTCAAATCTGAATAGGGGTGTTAATTCATATCGTGTCATGTCATACACGTGTTGTTATTTTTAGTTCATGTCAGTCTAATTCATGTTAATACAAAAAAAATTGATGTTATAAGCTTCAAACATTAATCCAAATTATTTATTATTCATATTTTTCGATATGAAAATATTTATATATTTTTTGTATAAATATTAAAGAAATTTAGTAAAATTTAAATATAATTTATTAAATTTTAGTTAAATTAAGTTATTTGGATCAGATTGAATTTTTAGATTTTTAACAAATTCAAATATGGACTACGAAAATAAAATCTGTCAAATTATTAGATCAAATTTATGTCGGACTTTTAAAATCGATTCAAATCGGTCAAAATCCGATTCAATCTCAATTCTTTGACAGCCCTGCGTCCATCAGAGTGGCCTTTCTTTTAGCAGAATGGGCCGGTCCACTGGCGGTCATGGACCGTTGATGGCCCATTTCACACAGGAATTTAGGGCACACTTCTCTTCGAGGGCGGCTATCTCGTCTCTTCCCTCTCTCAAAAGCTAGGGTTTCACTGGACGACTCTTGGGGCTAGGGCTATATATATACGCACACACAGACAGAGAACGAAGGTCTCTTGCAATCCAAACATGTACCAACGGCGAGTAGCACAATTCAAACGCCTGCGATTGTTACTCAGCTTTATGTAGCAATGAGTTTTTGTGCTTTATTTTGTTTAAATGGATATCACGTTGTTTATAATCCAGTAGAATTTGAGCTTCAAATTGTATGATTTTGAATTTGGGAAGTGATGCTAAGATCTGAACACCTTCATAGGCTCAGTATTCTGTGCCCTGCTGAATATATTTTTGCACGTCAGTCTGATCCCAAACTCAGATTTATAGGTGTTTATCTTTTTTGCTCTTTTGCATTGTTAGCAAGGATGATTGAATTCCATTTCACATTGTTGATAGTATGTTATAATTTGAACTTGAAATTGTATGTTTTTGAGTTTGGGAAGTGATGAGAAGATCTGAACACCTTCATAGGCTCAGTGTTCTGTGCCCCTGCTGAATATGTTTTTGCACGTCAGTCTGATCCCAAACTCATATTTTGAGGTGTTTCTCTCCTGAAAATGTTTCTCTTTTGTATTGCTAGCAGGGATGATTGGATTCCATATTACAATGTTGATAATATATTATAGTCTGAACTTGAAATTGTATGTTTATGAGTTTGGGAAGTGATGAGAAGATCTTTAGACATTCATAGGCTCAGTGATCTGTGCCCTGCTGAATATGTTTTTGCACGTCAGTCTGATCCCAAACTCATTTCTGGGTTTTTCTGTCTGAGAATGTATTTCTCTTTTCTCTTTTGGATTGTTAGGAGGGATAATCGAATCCAATTACCCGGCCATCCATGGGATATGAACCCTGCATTAGCAATACATATATCACCAGGCCAAGCCATAACTTATCTTGTTATGGGTTTTAAGTGAGGATGAGTTGGTTAGTTTTGTTTCAAATTTACTGATTGACTTTACAACAAAGGCTTATTTGATGTGCCCAATGGTGGAATTTAAATAGCTGTTTACGGACAATAGTTTGCTGTTTATAATTCAATGTATTTATACCTGGTTGCATCAGGTTACCATCTTTGCATTGCTAAGCCTGGAAGAGAGTAGGCTAGACTTAACAGTGTTTGCTTGTGTGTATGATCCACATGTTTGAATTACTAACAGCAGACTAATTTTCTTACGAGATCTTATTGACTAAGAAAATTATTTCTGAAAGATCTAAACTTTGAGTCATAAAGTGAACACTGAACAGAGCAGACAATTGCGCATAAAGTGAACATTTTGAATTTCAGAGAAATAAGATTGTCACTAGCATTAATGTAGTGCTTTTATGTTGTATTACAATGTGGTTGGACTTCTTGTCCAACTCTGCTGTCATTTTGTACAACAGCCATTTTACTATTTTATGTCACTCTTTTACTATTACTAAAATCTTTGTTTTTGATAAGTCGTTGCATGCTACTTGTATTCTGATAAGTTGTTTCTTGCTACATGTATTCTTACAACCTGTTCTAGCTCTGGTGTTAACAGAATCAAGCAAATGAGACAAGGTCATACTGATATGGATCATAAAATGTGGTGTTTGATTATATGTGAATTGTTGGCAGAAATTTCCAATTTTATTTATTGCCCAAAATTATTGTGTTTATCAAGGTGAATAAAACAGTTCGCTTGCCTTAATAGTCATACCATGCCTTGTTGATCAAGTTTGTAATTGTTTATGAGTTCTATAAGAGTTTTTACGCTACTAGCTGATCAAGTATCTTGACGTGGTTCGATGAGACAAGGGTTTGAATAGTTTAATCAGTTTGGAATTCAGCTGGGCTGGACCTTGTGGATTGATTCCTGACTTCCCATTGGAAGATGCTTCCAACTGCATCTCTTACACTTGCTTGAATGATGCACTAGTCATGTCTCATTTTGGGGGATGCATTTCTTTGCCTCAAGGCGACTTTCTTATCTTCATGGGTAGTTTGTATGTACCAAAAGTTGTCCCCAGCAGGCATAATTAAACATCCATTTCCTGCAGTGGCTGTGCATGAGACAGAATGTTAGGGGATGGGTTTTGATGCGATCCAAACTATGTTGGAAAAATGTTTCGGTTGGTGGAAACATGGCAATGTAAGGATGATCCAACATCCAAGGTGGATCTCATGGATTAAATCTAAATAATCCTTGGAAAGATCTGTGCGATTGTGGCTCCTGGCTGCTGGTTGACTGCAGGATGAAGGGGTTTGATAACGTTTACTGCTAATAAGGAAAGGAATGCTGTTTTGTAAGCCTGGTTAATAGGTCAGGCAGTTCCAAAGGTGAACCAGTGTACAACTGTTTCCAACAGATCATACTTTGGTTGAGTCGGCCATTAAAACTTGCACAGTTCATGTATTGCAGCTACATTCTTCGTTTCTTTGATGGATTTCTGTATGATTTCCTAACCTTGTTGATTAGAGATCATAAGCAATGCATGTTCCTTGTACATGGTGGTTGATATGAAATATAGGATGATTAATTTTTATCACTTCTTGGGTTCGATGTGTTGTCTTTCTCAATCTAAATAAACCAAAATTTCCAACAAAAAGATTAAATCCTCTTCCTCTGTGATTGGGTTTTTTTTAGACTCATCTCCAATCAACCCAATCCTCTAGCTTATTAAATCAAGAAATCCTGAATGCCAACAACAGGACTTGCAGTGATCATCTTTCAGCATCCCCTGTCCTGGAGATTCATCTTTCCTGAGAAAACGAGCCATTTTCTGTGATCATATTGTTTTTTTTTTGTCAGACCATCCGGTATTCGAAAGTCACTTTGGACTCCGACTAATTTGAATTCGAGCCAGGTACGACCACAAGGGCGGTAAAGTTCTCCCTACCAAACGCAGTTGCGTTCCCAAGACTCGAACTCGAGACCTTGGTTAAGCTAGAACAGTCCCTCACCAACTGATCTAACGCTTGGTGATTTTGATCATATTATTTTGACCAACAGTCGTGGTACATCCTTACACTTGATACAAATTTATATCAAGGGTATATCGACGGGCAGAGAGAGAGGGGATTCAAATTAGGAAAATGCTAATTGGACTTAATTTAGAGACCTTATTTGGAAATCTAATGATGTATAACCATTGGATTGGTTGTAGGCTCCATCTAACATTGAAACTCACAACTAATCCAATAGATGCATTGAAGCCACATCATTAAGTCCCAAAATAAGATATCTATAGCATTACTCTTCAAATTAAATCGTTCAACTCATCACGTAACACACTTTATTACCAAGATCACTTATCAGGCTAAATTTCGTGGGAGGTGTACAGGGGTGGCCCGAGACTTTTTGGGATCTAAAGCGGAAACGATAAATAAGACATTTTTATTTTTAATATTAATAATAAATTTAATTTTTAATTTTTTTAAATACAAAAATATTAATTAAATTTTTATATTCAAGTTTTTGTTACCAAATTTGAACTTAATTGTAAGAGAAAGAAAAAATGGTTGAAAAATTATGATGGTAAGTATAAACTTGACTTTTGTTGAGGTTAAAACTAAATTTTTTAGTAGATTTAGTTTTACAGTTAGTTTTATTTTTTTTATTTTAAAAAATTAATTTTAGGGCCTTTTAATTTTACGGTTGAATTAATAGGCCTAATCTATTTAAATTGGAATATTTTGTTTAGATATAAATTTAAATTTTTTGTTTAGACTATTACTGTACACCTATAAATTATGGGTCTTCCTTGAAATGAGACCTTAATTTTTTTTCTATCGGACTTGTATTTTTATAAGGCCTTTTTGTAGGATTTAAATTTTTTATAAATTTAATTTTTTTATCTGTACTATTTATAATATTTAAAAATTTGGGGCCTTCTTCAAAATTGGGGCCTAAAACCTAGCTTTTTTTCATTACACTGTTCAGCCGCCCCTGGAGGTGTACTATTAAATGCAATTAGCTAAAAATATTATTAAAAATAAATATAACAATGATTTCTTGTGGACTGCTAAACGACTTACGTTAATATGATATATTAATATTCATTGCATGCACATCAATCACTTGTACCTGCGCAGCCTTCCAAAACATAGACAAATTATAAAACACAGTTTCGGCCAAATTATGATTATTTATATATATTGATTTTCGCATATGTATGTTGATTTTGGTATGATATGAGAACACGGCTCTTATAGATTTACGTCTATGTGGTTTTAACTTCTAACTTCTTCGTAGTTGAGGAATAATATATATATGATGCCAACCTCCACTAGTATATTGTAGTTCTTACCTGGAAATGGTCAGGTATGAAAATCTAGTTCCAAGATTTTTTCTGTTCAATACGAAATCTTGGGTAACCCCACGTCAACCACTATAGCATTCTATTGTACCATGGTTGGTTTAAAGTATTGATCGATATCTTATATGATTCGGTTGAATTGTATCTATTTGGGTGCTTTTTTGTTTTAAGACCAATACATATTCCACGTAAATCACTAATCTTACTCAATAAAAAAATAACCCAGAGATGTTTCGTACAAGTAATCCAAATTTTGATTATCGTATCGAAGTATATGGAAGGATAGTATTCTGCGAATGCCACTAAATATTTTGCATCTCTCACCCTGCCCAACTTGCTTCTTTTATCTACCATTTTGTGAGCATATTGTTTGATATTGTTGCGTAACCCCGAGATCTATATGTCTCAATATCTACGGAGTCGATTACCCATATTGCAAACTTGAACCGTGTGAGCTAGCTACCAGTAAATGTTATAAAGAAATGATAAACAGATACAAATTAAGTAACTTCATAGATAGGATAGAGTGTGATCCACCAGTGTGAATAAAACTTTTTTGGTGGAATCTACTTCTTTGTGTCCATACTAGAAAAAGTAACACAGTTGAAAAGAGAGAGCGAATTACATGGTTTTCCACGATCAGAGTATTACACCAAACTGAGAACCCAAATCACATGTACATACAAACTTTTGAAGAAAATAAAGAAAGCTATTCAACAATATACAAGTAACTATGTACAGCTAGTTGGAAATTTGTACAGCTTTTTATGTTGTGGAAGAAGGAAGAAAAAAAAAACTATTTACATCTTTACTTACAAATCAAATCGCCTGTGAAGCAAACGGAATGGACCCATTTTGCAAACCAGTCTATAGGCATAGCCACTACTGAAATTGCAATACAGATGCACCATTGTTTCAGATCTAACCGCCCAGTATGCACAACCACCGCCGCCACCTCCGTCACCACCACCTGCAGGATAAAAATGGTTCCTAAAATGACAAGAAACCAACAGCTCTTATGTTTCACAATCCCCACAAAAATATTTGTTATCTGAGTCTCTCTCGTGTTGATCAGTTCAGAGACTTGGCAAAGTAGATAACAGTTGAAAATCATGGCCTTTAAAGTGGTCTCATCGACGTGGAGAATAGCTTTTCCCTTCAAGTCTAGAATCAATAGAAGAATGACTTGGTACAAAGATTGAACAGCTATGCTTCTCCTCATTGTCTTGGTAATGATTGGACCAGCACCGTATACCGGTGGCAGTTTCTCCTGTTGAGTCTGAGAAGGTGGTGGCTCCGCCGTTGATGCTGCCAAAGCCAAGGCACCAAGGACGTCCATAATTAGGTTTACCCACAGAAGCTGAAATGGAGTAAGTGGCGTTTCACTCTTGGAAACCAGAAGAATGGAATTCACAGCGAAGGCAACAATGTTCAGAGTCAGCTGCAACTGTATGAATTTCTCAAGATTGTTGCAAACACATCTTCCCAACTTTATAGTACGATAGATTGTACCAAAATCCATACCCAAGACAAGGATGTCTGCCTCTTCGTTGGCTGCTTCAGCATCACTAACAAGCGATTTAGTATACGAGTCTCTTATCACTGCAGAGTCTGAAGAAGTCTCACATGCGGAGGGACCGTCTTTGGTACGACCGAGAAAAAGCCCAACATCGGCTTCTTTCAGTGATGGGGTATCTCTGTTACAAGTTCCGGTGACCGCCACCACCTCACCTTTCTGCCTCAAGCACTTCACCATCAACAATTTATCGGACGGAGAGGTTTCTGCCATCACCCGGATGTTATCTATCATCTTCATGCGATCTTCCTCAGAACTACTTTGAAATTCAGAGGCTTTAATTACAGCTCCTTCTATGTCTTCTTCAGGCCTTAGGATTCCGGCGTGGACGGCCATGATTCTGGCTGTGTTTAAATCATCACCAACCACTAACTTGCTCTTAACTCCAGATTCTCTACAAGCTTTCACTGCTTCTCTCACCTCAGCTGCATAAGGATTCTTCATGCTTACTAAGCCCAGAAAGGTTAAGCCATGCTCTGTAGTTTTGAGTGTTTCTTCTTGCTCTTCTTCTTCTCCCTGTTTTGGGGATTCCTCGTTCTCTTGAACAGCAATTTGTTTGTAGGCAAAAGCAAAGCAATGGAGACTCTCTGATAAATTTTTGTCAATAATTTGGCTCAAAAATACTATTTTCTCTTGATTTAGGGTTTGCATGGTTCCAGCAACGTCATAATAGTGTGAGCACATGGATAGTACCACCTGTGGATCTCCTTTCCAGTGCACATGCATGGCTTTACCAACCTCTTCATTCCTCCTTAACAATATCCCTCTTCGATTGCTGTTGAGATCAAAAGGTTCCGAATGAAGGATAGTGCAATTTCGATTCACCTCCTCCATATTTGTGCCCAGCACTTTCTGAGCCCAGTAAAGAAGACAATTATCTTCGCTTGTCAATGATATTGTGGTATCATCGTTGTATTGAAGATTCGTGAAAACTCCCTCGCTCAACTTACTAAGGACTTCTTGAGCTACTTCCTTAGAAACTTCATTGATGTTGTCAAGACCGATCCACAAATCCGCCATTTTCTCGTGCTGGAGAGCTAGATCAATCGTTTTGCCAGTGCAGATTGTGGTGACCAAGCCTATTGTAGCACATGCAGGAAGTTTCCCGACCATAGCTCGATATGACACCATTTTCTTTGATGCATATGCCAAAGAGATAAAAATCCCTAAAGGCAAGCCATCCCTTATTGCAAAGACCAATATGCAGAGCATAGCAACCAATCTATTAATCCTCACACCTTGCTTCTTCATAAGTTTTGTTACCTCGGTCATTATCTCCTCAACCGTGTTCTTTACGCCTTTGGGATCCGGGTTATGATTCTTTTCAGAAACTGGTTTCCATACAAAGCACCGGAGGAGTTGCACCAGAAGAATGAGCAATGACAGGCTCAACCAAATCTTTTCCAAGCGAGAGTTGGTCTTGTCAATATCCATTTGCAACCTCGAATCCTCGCTTTGATGATTGCTTATTGATCTCATCAACTTACTCCTTTCTGTGTTCTGGCCTACCGCTGTCACAAGCATCCGGCAGCTGCCTTCCACCACCTTTCCACCGGCGAACACAGAGGGATACTTAGAATAATTAAAGCCCTCGTGTTCGTGGACCGAACCATCCTCGAGCTTGAATGAACCACCATGAACCAACAACCCATCAGCAGGGACCTGATCACCAGATTTTAGCCATAAAATATCACCAACCACAATTTCAGAAGTTGGAACCTGTTGCACCTTCCCAAGTCTCATTACCCCAATAACATTTTTGGTCCTTGACAACTTCTTGATATTCCTTCTGGCCTTGCAAAATCTACAAATGACTCCAAAGTTGATAACTAGCAATATAGCTAGAAATGTAACAGCCCCATCTAAGAATCCTTCTTCTGCACCATTCCTCTTGATCTCAATCACAAGAGAAAGCGTCGCGCAGCACAATAGGAGGATAACGGTAGAATCTTTGAAAGCTTCCATGGCAAGTTCATAGAATTCTTTCATCATCGTCGAAGGTTGCTCATCCAAATGCAGATTCTTACCAAAGGCTTGGTGTCGACGAAAAAGATCCCTTCCATCTCCAGCAATCCCAGTTTCCAAATTAGTGTCCAATGCAGCAACGAGTTCATGAATGCCACCTGATTGTTGAAGAGATTCGATTTCTTTGGTCTCAACTAATTTTGCAAGTCTGTCTTGGCAAATTTTGAAGCTGGGACTTTCAGCTAATTGATTTTCAATGGAGGAATTGGCCATGTGAGGGGAAACATTGGGTGGAAAAGCATGATCAAAGCTGGTTTTTTCCGAAATTTGGTTGCAAGGTTCATGATAGGCCATGGGAGTGACCAAAGTAGAAACAACAGGAAAGAGAAAGTTTTAGTACTTTAGTTTATTTTGTAGAACAGTAGAAGAAAACAATATGGAAATGGACAGAAAAACCGTTTAAGTACCATCTCAGCTCAACCTTACAAAAGTTCAAAATATATATTGTTTTCATGTGGGAAAATGTGTGACTCGGTCGACAGAATCTTTATGGAAGCTTAATGCCACACTCCTGGAAGTTTACTAACAGAAAGGCTCCAAACTTTCTGACATCACGCATGATCGTTTGGAACATGAGATCAGGGGCGAGGAGAGAGTTGAGCCAAATAGGGTTGATAATCAAGAATAACTTTGTTAGCTCCAACCAAAACTGCCGAGGTCGTTGTTTTAAACGAGTTTAAAAAATTATTCAAGTTTAGTTTAAAAAATAAGTCAAGTCCAAAAAGAGTCGAATTTGAATAGTTCGAGTATTTATAATTAGTAATATTATTTGGACCTAAAACACTGATCTAATTTACAGACATAATAATGTGGCTGCAGTAGAACTATTAGATCAACACAAAGTTCCAATGTTTGATGACCCCCACAGCCAATCTAAAGGTCATAGTGAATTAAGTCAATAAATTAGGTCTTAATAGCATTGCTCATTACATATAAATAAGTTAAATTTTGCAAACTCGAACCGAGTAGGCTAGTTTTCTCAATGTACGAGACTAAAAAATTATTCAAATTTAATTATTTTAGAGCACAAGCTGAGCAGCCTGAGCTCAAATCGAATCCTATCCCAACCAAACCTAACTAACTCAACTCAATTATCAGCCCTAAAGCCAAATGTGACCATGGCTTCCCTGCGTTTACTAACACAAGGCTGCTAACCCCTAATAATATACTTCAGTAATCAAATACCCCACTAAGTTTTCTCAAGTGTGCAATTAAATATTGGGTGTAACAGTGACATACGAACACTATTGTCATATAGTATCATCATTCAATAATAAATTTACGTGATAATTATTTTTATATATATGGATATAATAGTTGCTAAATTAAGTAGAATTCACTTGTCTATTAATTTGTTATTGAAAGTTGACATCACATGACAATAATAGTTGCTAAATTTGCTAAATTAACTTACGTGTCACCGTTACGTTTAATATTTTCTCCTAAGTTTACCAACTTGAACAATCAAGGAAATAAAACTATGAAACAATGAGTCACTCACATATTTTTAAGAATATGCTTGGGTGAGAAGGGTATATTTAGTATTAAGCAATGCTATTCATACCTAAAAATTTGATCTTATTTGCTCATCTGATGAACAAGTTCTAATATTTGATAGGACTCACAATCAATCTAAAGATCATAGTGAATTAAGTCAACAAATGAAGACAAATTTGTAGGTCCAAATAACATTATAACATTTTAACGATGTTGGTGTGAAATGAAGTTGTTGTTCTCTTATGGACAGTTTAGTCAAGTAAAAATCAAGGAAAATCAATATTTAGGGAGTGAACTAGGTAGAATTTCCTAGTTTGACCAGAACAACGCAACAACTAGGCACTAAATGATGAACCAACTTTCTTCTTTCACGTTTGAAATCAATATTTAGGGAGTGAACTAGATAGAATTTCCTAGTTTGACCAGAACAACGCAACAACTAGGCACTAAATGATGGACCAACTTTCTTCTTTCATGTTTAAAATCAATATTTAGGGAGTGAAGTAGATAGAATTTCCGAGTTGACCATAACAACACCGCACTAAATGATGGACCAACTTTCTTCTTTTATGAGAAACATAATTACAACTTTAAAAAATATTTAATTTATTGATATAATTATGTGTTAAGTAAAATAGCGTGCTCAGTGTATGAATCATTCGTCATTGTATGGTTTAAGGAGGGTTAGATGTACGCAATCTTACCCTACAAACAGAAATTGTTTTCGCGACTTAAACTTGTGACCTCTAGTTTACAATAGACAAGAGCAACTCAAGTCAATTTAAGACCTAAAGCGGAAATATTAAATAAACGCTTTTTTTTGTATTATTTTTTTAAAAAACTTAATTTATTTTTAATTTTTTATGTGAAATGAAGACAAAAAAAGAATGTGTTAATATTGTCGAGAAAGAGATTTTAATTTTTGTTTTTATTTTTTTACCACATAGAGGAAGAGAAAGTGTTTAATTTTAACTTTTTTTTAAGTTTTTTATCGGAGAGAGAGAGTGTGTGGGAGAAAATATGAGTTGACTTTTGAGTATTTTTATTATTATTTTTTTAATTTCTAAGTTTTTAATGTTATGGATTAGATATATAGACCCAAATTGTTGCAATAAAAATTTTGATTGGATTTAATTTTTGGGGTTTTTTTGTAGGACTTAAAATTTAATGAATTTAATTTTTTTGTGGACTTAAAAAGTAAACTTAAAAACTAGACTTGATAATTACAACCATTGATTTCACTGTAGGTCCTAGCATTTATTAGGACTCACTACCTATTCAATGATTGAGATTATCAATTCTAATTTTTAAGTCCAACAGTTACGATTAATATCATTACTCTTTTTTTTCGGTATGTTGTATGATAAAAAAAATTGGATATATTACACATCTCAAGATATGCCGATGGGCTACTAGCATATAGTAATAATAAAAATATAAAATTTAAGCGTCCAAAAAATCAATCTCACTATATTAATTTTTTTTAAAATATATTAACTACAAATTAATCAAATATTAAATTATTAAATATATAATAAAAATGAGTGATGTAATATTTTTAGGGAGAAAATATATAAATAATTAAACATGTGATAGAAATGAGTGATGCGATTTGACGTTTGAGTATGACAAAAGGATGATGTGTGAGGTAATTGATTGGTGATGGTTTTAAGGGAAAAAATATAACTGGGATAAAATTCAAATACACTCGTATTTTATTATATATATATATATATATAAATAAATTAGCTTACAATTCAAATTTCAAAAGATAAATCAAATGACTTTTGTTATTCACAGTTGAAATCGTTTTAAATTTTACTTTAAAGTTAATCTAACGGTTAATATTAACACCCTAAATTTAATATGAACAATAGGGCCCTAAGGGTGTGTTTGAAGTGATTTTTTAAAAGTACTTGTAGAAATTATTTCTCATAAGTATTTTTAAAAAAATAATAGTATTTGAAACCGCTCTACCACTACTTCTACCACCACTACCACCGTCACCGTCGCCGTCGCCACCATCACTGCCGGCGCCACCACTACCAGCATTGTCACCACTGCCACTACCAACATCGCCACAATCGTCGCTGCCACCATGGTCATTGTCACCCACCACAACCATCACCGTCTCCTACCACCACCACTGCTGCCCACCTTCTCTCACCCCCACTACAAACAAATGTTTAAATTCTTTTATTTCTTCTCTATGTTTGTAATTTAATTTTGGATATGAATACAAATATGTTTATTGTTTACCATTTTTTATTACACTGTGGATTCAGGCACATACAATAACTAATATAGTCTAATATCAATGTAAGAACATCGTCAATCTTTATTCAAATTTAAATATGAGTAAAAACAAACTAAAAACGTCTTCTAATCCTTTACTTAAACTCAAACCAAATGAAAAGAGACTCAAATTTGTATGTAAATCAAGAGAGACTCAAATTTTCAATTGTCATATTTTATTCTTTTAAAAGATCTAATGGTCATATTTCATCTTCCTTTAAATTTAATGTTGTCCAACTTTTTCGTTTAGGTTCAATAATCGAGGGTATTCGGGTCAGTTTACGCGCACTTCGGCTAATCCTCTCTTCAGTCCGATCAAAGACAGATCATCCATGCCGGGACTAGGATATTTATGAGAAATAAATCTCTCATAGTCTAACCCCAATAGATTGTCCAAAATTCAAACTTAGAATAATTTTATTTATAATTCATCTCTATTACCACTCCAACCACCTTAAAGACCAAAAATTCCTCTTCACAATCCGATAGAGCAGATGAAAAAATACCTTAAAGGATAGGACAAACACAACCTTAATTAGCACCTTCCATGAAGTTGTCCATGTTGAAAAGCCTTTCAAAAGCTTTCCAGGAAACAGTCACCAAGAGCCCACTTTGGACTCCACATTTGTCATTTGTGGTCCAAGTCCAACCCTCAATAAAGCTAGGTTTTTCTACTAAACGTGTGGAGTTTTCTTTTCACAATAGCCTTTCCATGTAATTCCTTGGAAATCTACCATATCTGCTCGCACAGTCGCCCTCAATTTCCTCTTTCTTGCATTGGAAGGAAAAAGGAAACTCCACTATAGAAGAGGACTTACCCAAAAATGACAAAACAAATGAAAATATAGGGGGAATTTCTTGTGCTTGTCATTGTCCTTGATGACCAATCTTGACGCAATTACTATGTTGATGAATTTTGACATGTATCCTTCGCATCCGTACATAAAACTAAGTGCATTCAATCACCTACCAATAATATCAACAAAAAAAAAATTATTTTTATTTCTTTTAAAGATGCACAATGTTATTGAGATTTAAAAAATTAATTTAATTTATTAATTTAATGATGTGATAAGTGATAAAATTTTAATAAAAAAAGTCTAAAAATTATAATCACAACAATACTATTAGACTAGAATACCGTATACTTTTTACTTCTCTATAAAAATCTATAAAAGAGACAACGTTTTCAAGATGGATTGTCCATACAAGCATAGATTAGGACCGAATGGCCAAGTTTGACTTTTAACATGCTCAATAGACGTATTTCAAAATTTCCACATCTGCTCACTCGTGCTTTGAAAGGGCAAAACGCATATACTTGCAGATTCTTCAGGTTGAAAGTGGATTTTTTATTATTTGTCCATGTGGTCGTTTTATCAAATATGGTTTTTCGTAAAAGCTTGAGTAAATGATCTTAACATTGGCCATGAGAAAGGAAGAATATGATGATAATTTCCAATTGAACTTAGGAAAGCCTTCACATGGTCAACTTTTTTTTTTTAGTTTAATGGTAAAAAGTGTTCAAACAAACTTACGTATATTTCGACTAATCGTCTCCTTATTCTGATCAAAGATAGACCATTCACACCCAGATTAAAATTTTTAGAATGGGTCATAATCTGACCCGGTGATCCGTGAGTAGTCATTTGGGGTCAAATTTTAATACTACAACACTTTAAAACTCGAGGTCCAGTTTTCTTCAACCTATGGAGAATGATGCAATTCATAAGATGTTAAAAGAAACGCAAACCACAGGAACTCACAATATTTTATGGTCAATTCTGAAAACTGCTCAGGATGGTATTTGATCTTGGGATCTCCACTAGAGCAAGGATTAAAGGCATAAATGTTAGTTAGTGATGAATCCGAATTTTACTAAGCTAAGGCCCAATCTGAACGGAGTCGAAGAAGCCCATAGAAGAGCCCAAAAGACCCATGGAGCTGGGTCTACCCGTCAAAGGGAGTTGAATAGTAAATCGGAGGTGAATAGTGAATCGGAGGTGAATAGTAAAAGGAGTCCAAGGAGATCAAGTGGTCAACGTCCAAGCCCCTCTAAGAAGGCGCGGACGTCAAGAGGACAACACCCAAGAGGCCGAAGGCCCTTGAGCGCCGCCTGGGCTGGCCCCCTTGGGCGCCGGCTTGGGTTGGCTCCCCTTCGGGCGTCCCCTCCTCTTTCTTCCTCCGGCCTCCTTACTCAAGTCCAAGACGACCAGCTCACTCCGAAGCAAGTCCGAGCTCAAGACTCAAGATCAAGACCAATCCAACTCGCAATCATCCTCCAGGGAATACGAAGGAGAGAGAGACGAGCTATGAAACTAAATGGGTTACTTGGAAGCCGAGAGAAGGAAGAGCTGAACAACGAGGTGAGGACACCCCTCATGGGACGCCGCCCACCTCTCCACACCAAGTGGGCGCCGCCCACTCCCCTCCAATTGGGCGCCGCCCATAGGAGGCCAAGTGGGCACCTCTCACTTTGGCCCTCTCCTATCCTCTCTTCTCCTCCTTACTTCAAGACTCAAGTCCAAGGCTAAGCGTGAGCACACTTCACACTAGAATGACATCCGAGTAAAAAGGAGCACGTGGAGGAAGACTCGGGATACAGAGATCTCCTACCATAACTCTACTTACCAAAGAGGCTCACTCCTACCATAACTCTACTTATTAAAGAGGCTCACTCCTACCACGTTTGTACTTACCAATTGACGGGAGACTTCTCCCTCACGTCACCGCCTCATCGTCTTGGTGAGCTTATATAATGTAAGCCCTCACTGTATAAAGGGCACAACGATGACTCTTGAGACACACTACACTAGTGGCACTCAGCAAGCTCTCTACACTCTCTCTCTCTCTCTAGACTCATTGTAAACTCCCCGGAGTACCTCCATTGATCAATAAAACACCCCAGGCCACCGTCGCCGTTCGAAGAGTGGACGTAGGTCATCCAAGACCGAACCACTATAAATTTTCGGTGTTGACTCTTTATTTACTGTTTTGCCACTAATTGCCATTGATTGCTCATTAATCATTCTTGTGATTGTTGATCTCGCACGAAGACGATTTTGTGCATCATCAGTTAGAACTGGGAAGTACATTCCCAGACGTCTGGTCGCCTACCACAGCATTTTTATTAAACTTTAAGATCAAACAACGGGATTGTTAGAGTCGCCTACCACAGCAAAAGCCCTCAGCCACATTCAAGAGCCCCTAGCTAGTCACAATTTTTTTTCTTCAAATTACCAAAAACTTGTCTCCAATCGATCAAAACTGTAAGAACTTCAAAAGAAACGAATATTACTATTCGACAATTTCTGTCATTTAGTAGTAGTGCAAATATTTGAGCACATAAGAGAATTTACAAGGTGAGGAAAACCGACTGGCGACAAAATCAGGTAAGAGCAGGGCCCCAAGTGTGCTCCTCAATGGTCATATGTCTCAAAGACATAGCCAGATGCGCATCAGAAGCGCGAATCTGGATCAATCTATCCTGCATATTTTGGAAAGATGGAATATCTATTGCACCAGATATCGTCTCGCGCAATGAAGAGTCTTCTGAAAAATTGACAAGGGCTTCTGCAGCATTATCTCTCAGTTCCTCTGACTCGTCTTCCAACATATCAATGAGATTCGGAATAGACCCTGCATCAGCAAGGGCTACTCGATCTGCCTCATTGTAACTCAACTGGGCAACAGCCCCGGAAACCTTCTCCTTAACATCAACATTCTCATGTCTCAACAGCTCAACCAGAATTGGAATTGCACCAGAGTTTCGGATAATTTCTGATAAGTGCTTGTAACCAGAGAGATCCCACAGAACATCAGCAGCTGCAGCTTTGGCTTCATCATTCTCTCCTCTAAGAATTCTAATCAAGTGTTCAGCAATTATAATTGCATTCTCTTCAACAACAGCTAAAATGCAAAACACATCCTCTGCAATTTCCTTACCCATGGGTTCAGATCCCTGCAGAAGCTCAGCATACAAAGGAATGGATCCAGCTTCAGCAACTGGCCTAATGTAATCAACATGAGATGAAATTACACCTAGAGCATTACCAGCAACCAGTTTTGTTGAGGTATCTCCATCCCGAAGTAATGCCATGAGGGCATGTACTGCACCTGAATCAACAAGCATACGCCTTGCTCTTCTAACCAAACCAAGCAACCCAATTGCCTGAGCAGCTCTAGTTCTGGAGATCATGCTGCCACATCTAGCAGATTCAACAAGAAAACGAACCCCCCCTAAACTGACAATGACCCTCCTAACCTCTCTCAACAGAGCCAATGCACTCAGAATTTCCAACAAGAACCGCCTCAAACTATCAGGGCAGGAATTTAACATATTGAGGACAATTTCTAGCCCACCATTTCTAACTACAATCGTGCAATTAGGATCGCCAAATGTAACAATATTTCTCAGGCATTTTAATAGAACTCTTCGTAAGCTACCTTCAGAATCTGGTAATAAACTCAAGAGGGAAGGAATGGCATCAGATTGTCCAATAACTGCAGCCAATCTGCCCTCCCCTTCACAAGCAATGCATTTTAAGCAGTAAGCAGAGGCTTCTGGAACTGATGGACTTAAATTACTAGCTGGATTTCCAAGAAGCTGCACTAGGAGAGGCACAGTGCGTGATAATATATTCTCAGGAGCAAGATTGGACAGCAGAGCAAGTTTAATTGTGGCTTGTACTTTCAAAGCCTCATCTTCTAATGCAATCACATTTTCGTACTTATGGAATGCTGCCTCCCAATCTGTGATCCTCTCAGATAGTGCTTTTTCTGACCCAGGTTCATCCATTTAATAAATG
Organism: Ilex asprella; assembly: GCA_023539305.1. Classification (NCBI taxonomy): domain Eukaryota; kingdom Viridiplantae; phylum Streptophyta; class Magnoliopsida; order Aquifoliales; family Aquifoliaceae; genus Ilex; species Ilex asprella. The sequence continues at coordinate 1,846,256 of CM042197.1, forward strand.
TGGAAGCATGATAAATAATAAACCTCTGCACTCTGTCTGTAGAATTCAAGAGAAGAAAACAAAACCAGAAGTTTCATTTATTAGAGTAATAACAACAGCACCATTCCACTAAAACTCCAACAGAAAATGGAAAACAAGAAGCACATCTGGTCAAAACTCTTGAAAAATTATACAGATGCAAATTAAAGTAACTATTGGAGACTTGCAAGGTTTCTACAAATCTCAACCAATTAAGAGAAATCAAACCTCGACTATAATCTCATTGTGGAAAAATAAAGTAAATCAGAACTTAACTAAGGAACAATTTGAAAGGAATGGGCGAAGCAATAATGTCAATCATTCCCCCCAATCAATTACCTGCAACCCCCCAATTCTCGAACACAAGCCAATCAAAGTTATATTCGTAAACAATTTCAAAAGGTTTGTCACTGAAAATCTATAAACTCAATACTTTGAAGTTATTAGATCAGACAACCAAAATGAAGAACAAAGTTAATTGCACTAAGACTTTGAACAGCAAGCAAATGGCATCAAGTGGTGGACTTTGGATCACTTGCTGTCTTGCAGTTCAGATAGTCCGGTAAGTTCGCAATTCAGATAGTCAATGTAGAAGCAACAACTCCACAAGGAAATTCCACACATCATTTTACATGCTATTCCTTTGATTAACAATATATGATTATAAGAACATGCCACCCAAGTCGTGCAGCGCAGATTTTGTGTGTGGGGGGTGGGGGGGTGTTCATACCAACTAACGCACGTCAGTTCGACTACCTTGGACAGAACTAAACACAGTAGCTGGTTGAACATAGAATTCTTGACTTCATTCTTCCTGAACTGACGATATCTATTAGGGTTTGCATAGTTCAAACTCCTATAAATACAAACATAAGCATTTGTTATGAATTCTTGGATTCCATAACCACAATCCAGAATTACTAACAGGTTGATGCAAAACCCACTTTGCCACCACTACAAAAATTGAAGGATCCTTTAATCATCAAAACAATTATCCAGAAACCCTAGCACCATTCCATAAAATCATGCATAACAGAGTCGAAGATTAGTAAGTCTCAATTGATTGCATGTCCCATTCTGCATACAATGGTGCCAAAAATTATACTATCAACAAATTACCCAATCCGACCTCAGGTCAAAAAACCTTCAAGCAATCAAATACACAACACCAATTTGATTTTGCTTTAGGATTATCAGGATTCTTGAGGTTGTTTCCTTCAAGTTAAAGTCTTAGAGATTCTTCCATTATATTTACTATTAGTTCATCAGTCAAATCTTTTACACACATCCGAAAAGTGACAATAACCCATTGAGTGTATCAGAGTTTCCTGAACTGGGTATACCATATTTGATTGAAGTTCTGAAGAATCAACATTTTCAGGTAAGACTGAGATAACTACGATTTACAAAAATTAGAATATTTGCTTCGGGAATTTTGAGCAATCAAGTTACCAGGAATCATAGCCAAACATTAAGAGCCAGGAAAATAACGAATCAAAGAATTTAGAGAGATAGAGAGAGTCACCTTTCTTTTCTAAAGATTTTCGGGTAAAAACATCATCGTACCGACAGAAATTACGACCACGATACTTCTACGGAAACAAAGAATCGATTAGAATTGTGAGAGCATTTGTTGAAGACAAAGCATTTTCATTTCAAGGCTTGACAATGTGGTTGGTTGGGCCCATCTTAATAATAGATGGGCTTACCCGTCAACTAAAAGCCTGGTTGGGTTTTGGGTTTGAGCCCAACTAATTAAAATGGCTCCTACATAGAAATTGGGCTGCCAGGTAGAGCGAAATATGAGAAAAATTACCTGTTCACACCCTTAATTATGTCTCATGTCTGATATTGCTTCCTTACTATTACTTTTTTTTAGAAGAACTATCGTGTTTCTCATATTACATTGCTAACTATAATTAGTAGTTTTCACATTGCCCCGATTATAAACATGCAAATAGCATATTTAGCTACATATTTTGTCCAAAACATATCGAACATTTGGTCTTTAGGTTATGTAAATCAAATCCAAGTAGTTAAAATAATAACTGAGTCGACAAAATTAGATTAGGATTGTAATATGAGATCAAAATATCATTTACGTACATCGCATAGTTTTTGTTATTTGACCATCGATTTTGTGGATTACTTCTTTACTTTCTTACTTCAATTTGAATGGTCATATTGACGATAAATATTTATATTAATAACAGAAGATAGCATGTAATTGTCAAATTCTTAGGGGCGGTCCAGTAGTTAGGCTTATTCTCTTGCAAGTAAAAGATGTCAGGTTCGATAATTTCTACACTCTCTAAGGGTCAGACACTTTTGTTACACAGAGAACATGTTCTTAAACTAATTTCAAGTTATTGTAGTTGAGAGTAGTCGGCGTAAGCCTGAACACCTGTAACAAAAAAATATATATAATTATCAAAACCGGTAGTATGGTGACCAAAATGAATATTTTTCTCAAACTTTAGAAATCAAAAGTATATCTTTTCCTCCAAGTATACACCTCATGTTAGATATCTCGGCTTTAGTCACTGAAAGAGAAAAGGAGAAAAGGAAGAAGATTAATTAGTCAACGTCTTCATAACATAATGGTAAATTATTGTCATGATAACCAGAAGAAAAGAGTAGGCAGAATGTGATTATTATCCCTAGTGATAAGATTTTTTAAGAAAACAAAGTAAAGAATGCTGGGCCCCAGGCTGCCAATTCCTCTTTAGGGGTTGTGTCTTGGTCTTGACATTGAACTGGACAACACTGTCCAAGTTGCTCTGAAGTGAAAGATATGGCTGAGCCAATCCCTTCAGGTGCAACTAACCTCTCTCTCTCTCTCTCTCTTTCTCTCTCCCTCTCTCTATATATATATATACATATAGATAGATAGATAGATGGATAGATAGATAGAAAATGCTGCATCAAGGAATGCCCTATACCGTTTGATTAAATAGGTGCCACCAAACTTTAACATGCACATGGTCAAAGTGCACTTTCTTATTGAAATCAAACAATGAGGTGCGGTTTTTTACTGCATGCACATGCATGATATTAAGTCGACGTCTCTAGTGGGATTCAATTTGCAACGACAGTTGTAGCATATGTTGTGGGCCTGTCGTTCCAATTTTTGCCACTGGACTGAAAATATCCCAACATGCTAGTTGTCGTTTGCTTTGTTGTAGACAATGGAGAGAGAGAGAGGTGTTGGATGTAATGTAACAATGATAAGGTTGCTTTGTCTCCAATACATCTGTTAAGGTTTGCCACAAATGTAAACTTCTTTTTGATTATTTGGGAGAAATATAACACCATTAAATTGATTTATTGGTCTTCTAATAATTGATAACTGAGGATTAATTGAACACGTATCGAAGGAGACGGAGACTATATGTGATTGGGAAAATTAGTTGGGTGTTCTAAAATACCCGAAGACCTCTTACTTTTTCTTTTTAAATTAGAGGGTGTGAGGCCCTCGGTGCTTCCTTTGCAAATCCTCCACAATAAAACCAAAAAACTATGTTGTTGTTTGTCTACCCGTCTTTCAATATCCTGTGTTAAAGTTTGCCTACTTATGGAAACTACATGTCATATTTAAAACTTGTCAACCCAAGTGGACAAGCGACTACAAGACGCAATAGTAATGGGATGCAAAGAAATCACCGTCGAAAATGATCACACTTGGCCTAAGTTTACAGGGAAGATGCCATAAAATGTAAATTTCGAATCTACGGAATTTATCAGAAGAATACTATTGTCGTGGTAAAACGATTTGTAGTAATCTCTAAATTGATATTATGTTACACATTTTAATGTATGATAATTCTCGATTTAAGATATCTGATGATACAACTTATTTTATATCATCGGGTGATTTAAGAGACCCAAATACCGTCTAATTTATCCATAAAGAAAAGGGCGTGAGGCACTTTCGTGCTTCCTTTTCTAGTAAAGGAAGATATGTGATGAGTAGAAGAAAAGCTGTAGTTATATATTTCTTTTGCAGCACACAACTTGGTCAGCTTGAGTAAAACATCCACAAAAAGCTTACTTTAAGTTCTTATTAATCCATTACCAACGTAGTGGACCCTACCAATTATTGATAAGGTCTAATACTTTTTTTTCTTTAAGGGGTGCAACACGAGAACTTTTCAGGGAGTCACCTATATTAATACTGTTTTCGCTCAAACACGCTTAATTACAGAGTTGTGATGAGATCGATCGGTGCATTAGATAAGGTCTAATACTTCGTACCCCTTTATATATATATATGGAAGATACCTCATTTACCAATTATATTGCTTAGCAGTGACCAACTGATCTTGGCCATAAACACATTGCTGGCAATTTCAATTAGTACCAACCAACTTCACACAATATCGATATAAACTGAATAGGCTTTGGTAGCATACTAGTGGACCTGTTAGCCCCAAATAAATGAGTTGACACAATTTCGACCAAACATAAAGCAAACTTGCTAAACACGACTTATACACAATACGAGCCCAACATAATATGAATCAAGTTATGTACAATTCTTAATGAACTGAATATAAATCAAACACGACCAATAGGATATATAAAACCAATACAGAAATTGTCCCTTGATTGAGACCTTAAGCTAATATATCAGCATTGAAAAAGACTGGTTTTGTAATATGGTATGATAAGAAACGTTTCTAATTATTACAAGGAACTGCATTTTTCTTGTTAATGGAGAATGGATGGAAAGCCAGACAAAAGCAAATGCTAAAAGTCATTGTCAATTAAATTGGGAAAAGGTGAACTTGTTTTGTCATCAACAAAGGTGCCTTATCTTCTAAACAATGATGGTGCGGAATAAACGTATTTCCAAAAAATGAGACGGAATTAGGGACTAAATGACGTGAATACAGCAACTAAGTTTTAAGAAGGAAAATCTAATGTTCTATTTGGTAGGAAGGATCAAAAGTATGAAAGATAGAAAATAGAAGAGATACACTTTCTATCCTTCAAAGAAGGAAAATAGGAATGATACATTTTCTTTCCTTTGTGTTTGGTTGGATGAATGAAAAATAAAAATAACTATTTTTTTTTTTTTGTGTGTTGGCTAAGATTAGAGGTGACAATCGAATTGTATCATGTCAGATCTAATGATTTTTGGGCAAAATCAAATCATAAATTGATATACTATAAGTAATTAAAACTGGTTTTGTTCTCTCTCTCTCTTGCTGGGCAAAGGGCTTTAGGAAAGTAGGTTATCCAGTGATGTGGGTGTCCTCAAGCAGGCAGATGGGATAACGACACTACAACTAAGTTTATATAACCATCTTAGTGCGTATAAGAGAACTGATGAGTTTCTTGTGGTGATAGGATTATTTTATTCTATATTTGATTCTGAAGAACAACCAAAACCAAAAAGTTTGCAACAAATACTTGTCCCATTGGTGAGTGCCGGGGGCCTATCCGGCCATTACCATTATGGTGTACGCTGTTTGAATGGGTCCTCAACTCCTATTCCTATTGCAACTCCATTCTTGTACCACTTTTGGTTAAAAATACAAGACAGCGTTCACCCTCAAATAATTTCTTTTTATTATTTTTTAGATTTTATAGTAACAGAAGTTTCATATTGTTCATTCAAAATTTGATTCAAACCAGTTATTTTAAATTAGATGATTCACAATTATTGATTAAAATAAATAAATAAATAATTTTTTTTACATATAATTCGCACGACACCGAACAATTTATAGCTACTGCCAAACATCATCGGTTAATACTTATTAGTTATTACCGTAGGATTTTCTAAGTTTCAATGAATTTTTGGTTCTACATCAAAGTTAGAATCGTTTTTAATTAATATATTAAGAGCAAAATTTTTAAGATCAATTTCAAGCTTTAAAAGTCATTGAACTCATCAAGTTGTAACTTATAATTAGGACTGTGAATTGTATCTAGTGAAGCGGGTTCGTATCGGGTCTTAGTGTGTCAGTTCATGTAAAAAATTATTTCACTCGTACTTGATTCGTTTATTAATTCGTCTATTTTTTTTTTGATTGACTTTATCTATACCTGATTTATTTATTAATCGTATTGTGTTGAGTCTACTCATTTAAAAAACAAATAATTTAAAAAATAATCAAACCCTTTCATTTTGTTCCGTGTTAACAATTTGTATCATATATTGACATCCCTTTGTATAATTATGATCTTAGATATCAAATCTCTATTTTTTTCCTAATAAAACTTGACACATGTAAAAAATGGGAACTTTTATGGTACCATTGGCGATACCAATACTGAAACTTATAATTTTTTTAAGATGTAAGTTATAACTTCAAATGGTATGATCGATCATAAAATGGTAAGATAAATATTATATTTTTTATGGTCGATCATAAATGTCTGCAATCAGTCATGACCTATTTTGAGCAATTGTAACTTCTCTTTTCAAAATTATAATTTTATCATACTAAATAATAAGGACAATATCGATATGATTTTTTTTTTAGTACCATAAAATTTTCCTAAAAAAATATATAAAATGGGTACCTATGAATTAAAAATATGACAAACCTAATCCAGCATTTATGGGTCAAAAGTGTACGAGAGAAGTGAGTGTTGGAGATAATAGAAAATGATAGTTGTCAAAAAAGGCCGCTTCTACCGCAGATCCAAAACCACCCCCATGAATCTCTATTCTGGATTTTGCTGCATCTTTTCTGATCTCATTTGCCACCCATATCTCTCTCTCAAGTGAAGTTTCCATCTCACCGTTGACGGCGAACCCCAACGATTCTGGCGGTTGAACAATTTACCTATGATTAATAGTCTCTTTATTATCTCTCATAGTACCCATAATGCCCCTCGGTTATATTACAGACCAATTTTCAGTTCATATTACATTTTTTTAGTTTTTTCATGAATTTATTTTGTTTTCTCTACATTATTTTTTTTCATTTCTGTTTATTTTTTTTATTTTTAAACAACATGACATTTGGGTCAACCCGTTTAAACCATACCTTCTACCTTCTACACTTTGTTATGCATGAGTTCCAAAATTACATTTCTTTTTTTTGTGAACAAGGAATTTTTGTCACTTTGTACACATCTTTAAGGGGAGTCCAACACAAATTGGGGGTTGAAAGCGATAAAATATTTTACAAAAATTTACAATATAATTTATTTTCAATTTTTTAGTGATTTTGGGATCGAGCAGGATCAAACAAAAAATTGAATATAAGTTTAAAGTAAATATCTTATAAATAACAAATTGAATAAAATCTTTAAAAAATAAAGATACGAACAAAAAATCAGAGGAAGACATAAGACTGGAAGGGAGAGAAAGAGTTGGAGAGAAGTGGTGAGAGTGGAGAAAAATTTTATGAAAAGAATTTAAGAAAGATTGCTACTTTTAAAGTTCTAAGTCATTAATTTTAGATTTTTTTAGAAGACATTGTTATATTTTAGAACTATCTATAAAGATTTACATATACTTGTAAAAATATTATTATATTTTAGAGTTTTCTATAACGTTTTAGACAGACTGTAAAATATATTTGATCTTTAACTTGGTCCTTTCAAAAGGACCTCAAAACTTGAAGTTAAATAAAGGGTTGAAAATTAAATTACATCTCTAAATTTTTTAGGCTCTAGGCGACTATCTTAATGGTCAGCCCCTATGGGTGGTCCTGTTGTGCCTCCTCTTATTTAAAAGATTGAAGTATATGTGCATCTTGCAACAATTATAGTGTTTACTCTTCCCTCATTGTCAAGTCTTCGTCCATAAAACTGATTAAGTGAGGCCAATTGATTATTGGACGATGCGTAATGATTAAAAGTAATATATGTATTATTTTATATTTTATGCATTTTTTCATTAACCGTTATAAAGATACTATTACAATAAAGATGTTCAATATTACAATGTGATATGTCATAATTTTTTTTTAGTAATTTAGGCATCCAATATATATTAAACATTATTAAATTTTAACTAGTTTTTATTGTGAATTCGTTATGAGAATGAACCATTTAATTAGTTGATACGTTTGTGTTTAAATGAAAACGAATTTGAGTTTAATAAATGATGATTTTTTGAAAGAAAGATACTTATTATATTTTTTTTATTGAAGTGTTAATTCTTTTTTGTCCTTTAATAAATGTGTATGTGTGAGGTGGACTATATTATTTGACGTAACTTTTAAATTTTATTTTTTTAATGTAATCTTTCAAGAATTTTTTGTTAAACTAAATTATAATGAATTTTAATATTTGATCTATACTTAATTATTGAACTCTAAAATTTTGGCCTTTTTTATATGTGGAGGCATAAAACCTATGCTTTTTCGACTATTCTGTTGAACCGGACTTGCTCATCCTTACAAGTGTAAAATTTAGATACTTATAAATTATAGTTATCAATAAATCACGTATTTCAGTTAAATCTAAAAAATGTTAATGTCTGAATCTACGGTTCATACAAATCCAACTACACACCGTTAATATTCCACGTGCGAATTCAATTAGGAAATTATATGTTTTTAAAATACTGTTTAAAATGGTGTAACATAATTTGTTTACCTATCCAAATGTAAAGTTGCATTATAAAATGGGTCCCACTTGTTGCAACAAGAAAAGGACTACAAGGTGGTGCTAAGTGATCTTCTTTATATTATAGATAGATAGATGGTTAAGTCTCTTCAATGATCACATCATCAGATAGATTGGCTTAAAAAATCAGATTAGATGATACCTCCATGATACCTACATGGATCCAAATTTTGAACACATAGTTGACAATTACTTTACTGTATTTTGATGTAGGACAAATCTACCATATACCATATACCATAACGCTATTTCTAAGTTTGTAGAATTTTTTTGTAAGTTTTTTAGATTTACTTATAATCTTAGGGAGTTTTGTTATTGATCTTAAAGTGTTAGAGATGGATCCCAAGTATTATAAAAAATTATATTTTAACCCCTACAAATTATAACATGGTCCTAAAAATTATATATTTTTTTTCAATATCAATCTCAAATTTTTTCTCTTAAACAAACCTTAAAAAAAATTATTGACTATTGAATTGGGTCCAATTATAGTATAAAAAATATATTTTGATGTCGTACATCTATCTATATATATAGAACAATCAGATTTAGGAGGAGAGGCGTTCAGAAAACTTCCATCTCTAAATACTTAATTATTAGAATTTTAAAATATTTAATTAGCTCATTTCAGTCAAAAAAAACTTCATGTGTTCTTTTGTAAATACTCTCACTATTTTTTTAAACTACTTTAAATTTAAATTTTTAATTATTTTTTATAATTATTTCAATTTTTTAAAAAAATACAATTCTAACACATTAATAGATAATTATTTTAAAATATTAGAGCTATGGAGAATTTGATGGTACGGTGATGATAGGACGAGACTACAAATTTTGTGCATTGAACGGAGTGTATTATTTTTTATTCCAACGAAAATGTGGAACGTATAAAATTTATTTATTTATTTTAAATTAAATAAAAATAAATTGAATATTATATCAAAATAATAGCCTTATCCATATGAATCATCCAAAAGCTTCCCTGTCCTCGTAATGTTAACATGCTTACTGTACTTCAACTCAACCTAACGGAAATCCACCGGTCCAATCAATGAAGCCGGAAGGGAAGGGATGACCAAGTCTCTCTAGCGACAAAACTCCACGTTGTTTCGCTGATTTAGTCCGACATGTGTAAATTCCTAATTTAAGCACATTGGGGTTTCCGAAATATTTTATTCAGAAAATTTAATGTCATTTTTTATTTGTGGTTTTACAACATTGAGAGGGTATTTATGTAATTTCACACGTTTCAAGCTGTCATTAACAAATTTCACAAGGAACAAATTTATTTCTAACTAAGAAATGCCAGCTGTAAATTTAAAATTATTTCCATGTGTCAAAAGTTGTGAAGAGTGGTGAGTGAGATAGACCAATTTTCCTAAAAAAAAGAAGAAAGATATGATAAAATAACAGTTTTTTTTTTTACATAAAAAAAAAATGGACTTTTTAATGCCTCATTTCTGTCAGTTTGCTTTCTGAGAATAAGGTGGAGGTGGTTCATTTGCAGAAAACCGAAGCCATGAGGAAGAAAGAGGAGGGGGAGAGAAACTAAAGACAGCAAAAGTATAAGCATGGAGTTTAAGTTCGAGTATATGCTCTTCTGACAGTTTTTGCCCTTTTTATCATACAGAAAGATTTGGTGGGTATGTTGGATCTGTTGCTCTTTCTTAGTCAGTTTTGCTATATTATCATTTTCCCATTTGTAAGTGAACTTCAAATTAAGTGTACTTGAAGTTTCCCTTTCTTGATTTACTTGTAAAGATGTGATTTTTTGGAAGTGTGTAATTACCCATATGACTGTGAATTAGTTTTATTACACTTACTAGGAGTTATGGTTCCATTCAAATTCTGTGAGACAATGGGTTAGTGGCTTTTTTTTCAAACTTTTAAAAAAGGAGTTTTTTGAGTTTCAAAAGGACTTAAACTCTCAAGAGGATTTTTGAGTTCAAAAAGAACTCAAACTTCATAGTCCCTAGTATTTATAATTTGGAGATAGTAAATCAAAATTTTTTGTTTGATTTAAGGGTTTCCCAAGTTGGGATTTCTTCATTTCATTTCTGTGCAAAATACTTACTTTTTTTGGTTCTTAGTTTTTTTTGGTTTCTCAGTGACTCAGTGAGTCAGTTTGATTGTTGATGTATTCCTCCTTTATAATTTTCTTCAGTTGTATTGCAATGTTTAATGGAGAAAAGCAGAGTCTTTAAAGTTTGTAGGCTGAAAAGGGGTTTCTGGGTCTGTGTAATGTTTGGAATGAACTGTTGTTTTGGACAGGTGATTCTTTCTGCAAATCACACTTGTGTAAATCTTTTCCAGATTCAGGAAAAAGTGTCAACTTTAGCTCTGATGCACTTTCTTTGTCAGGCTTCATTTACTTTGGTTTGGATTATTGGAAAATGAGAACTACGGTGGTGGGCAGAGATTTTTTTTTTTCTTTCTCATTCATAGCTATGAAATTTCATGCTCTATTGTCTTTCTTTCATGAACAGTTTGCTAGATCTGCCCCTTTCTCTGTACCTTTCAACATACAGATTCTATATTCTTTGACACCACCATTTTGTTATTTTCAAGTTCTATTGTTTTTATTCTTGTGCATACAATTTTATTCTTTCAAACTAAATGTACTCCATTCATTTTCAGTGACACTTTTTCCTATTCAATATCTATGCAGTGGCTTCATGTTAGATGGATCCCTTTGAAGCTTCAAAAATTGTGCACAGCAGAATCCAGCAATTAGAACTAGAACCAGAGGATGTTACAAAAAAGATTATAGGGTATATCTTTTTACAGGACCATGGCGATCGAGAAATGATTCGGTTGGCTTTTGGCCCAGACAATCTAATCCACAACATAGTACAGAAAGCCAAACTTGAACTTAGGTCAAAACTGGCTGTTTCACCTCCAATTTCACTTTCTATGAACCTGTCTTCCCTTCAAGATCTTCCCATTCAGTTTTCTCCGTATTCACCGGCTTCACCCCAGTCTTTTCCATCCCCGGGAAGGATTCGGGTTCCAACTCCTTATTGGGACCCCCAAATTGAATCTGAGCAGCACTCTTTGCTTCATCCAGATTTCCTCCCATTAACTTTCTCTGATTCCATCTCTGAAGACCAGAGGTTCCAAAACCAGCATCAGTTTAAGGATCAATTAGAACCCCCCAATCCAGGTCTCTCAGGGTTTCCTAGTGATTATTTTTACCCAGAAGCTGCATTGGGCACTCTGAGTATCAGGGGAAACCGACATTCTCGGAGCTTATCTGAGTTTCCAGTTAAGGCTTGTCACTATTTCAATAAAGGGTTCTGTAAACATGGCAGTAACTGTAGGTTTGTGCATGGACAATCCTTTCAAGAGAGCTATCCTAATATGTTTGGTCCTAACTCAATTGAAGTTGGTGATGAAGATCATGTATTCTTACCTGGGTCCCTTGAGAAACTAGAATTGGAAATCGCAGAGCTTCTGAAATCTAGACGAGGCAACCCTGTGTCAATTGCTTCTCTACCTATGATGTACTATGAGAAATATGGTAGGCATCTTCAAGCTGAAGGCTATCTAACTGAGAGCCAGAGACATGGCAAAGCTGGTTTTAGTTTGACAAAGCTTCTTGCTCGATTGAAAAACAGCATTCGGTTGATTGACAGGTTTGATTATGATCATTCATGGTGTTTTCTGTTGCTTTATTGCTTTTTCTTATGTCGATAAATAACAGGTAAATTTCGTAATGGTTGCATTACAGACCTCATGGGCAGCACTCGCTGATATTGGTGGAAGATGCACCAAAGTACATGGAGACGAGGAGTGAAAGAAATGACCCCGGGCCAATTGTCAGTGGTTCCCGACAAATATATCTGACTTTTCCTGCTGAGAGTACTTTTACAGAGGACGATGTCACTGACTACTTCAAGTAATTCCGTCTCAAACTTTAAACTTGCAAGTTTTTTGCACCTCAATTGTGGTGTTCTAAACTTTTCTTACTGATGTTTTGGGTTTTTTTTGTAGTACCTTTGGGCCAGTTGAAGATGTAAGAATTCCCTGTCAGCAGAAACGGATGTTTGGCTTCGTAACTTTTGTTAGTGCAGATACTGTGCAGATGATTTTGTCAAAAGGAAATCCACATTATGTATGCGGGGCTCGTGTCCTCGTGAAACCTTATAGGGAAAAATCGAAGCTCGTTGACAGGTAATTTTCCCCTTTCCATTCTTGTTTCTGGTGAAAACTTTGTCCATGTGTGGTTTATTTTCCTCTTAAGGGTTGAATGATTGCATGTTGACAAGTCTTTGAAAAATTTGATATTAAATTCATGGTTGTGATATAGGTAGAACCTCTATTGTTGGAATTCTGAATTTCAGAGTTTGAAGTGTTTTGCATATTATTGTGGAAACTTGACTTGCATATTACTGCTGAGACTATGCAATATGCTATCCCAAGTATTTAATGATAGAACACAGATGAGTCCAGAATATTTATGAGATTTTCAACGTATTTTCTATTGTCTGAATAAATGTGTCTGGTTATAATGTTAACTACACTCTAATGCTGGTAATCTCTCATGCCTTAGTTACCTCCGAGGACTTTGTGGCTGTTTAAATATTTCGGCTGGTCAAACGTTCTGACCCTAGTTTGAATTCAAAATATGTTGGCATTCGTGGTCTTGATATGTGATAATACTCTCTTTCTCTCTCTCTCTCATGCACACATGGTGTGTTTTTATCAATGCAGGAAGTACTGTGAGAAACTTGAGCCTCCAATGTATTACCACTTGCACCATGTAGACATGGATTGTGAGCTTCGTGCAAGTACGCAATTTTTTTTTGTGGTTTATCGCTAAGATATTTTTTGTGATTAATGCTCCAATCAGATCTTCCAACTCTAGTGTGTTTGTTTGTCTGATCTGTATCTCTCAAAGTATTATGTACAACCGTTGTTATGCCAACAGGATGGGATTCCTCAAGATTACTCAGGAAGCAGCTAATGGAAGAGCATGAAGCCCTTGAACTTGAGAGAAGGCGTCTCTCAAAGTTGCAGTTGGCAAGAAAACCACATGCCAATCAGTCCTATTTTGGATCCTCCATGGATGAGCTGAAAGTTTCTGAAGGTCTAAGCTTTCTTTTATGTATTAAATGCATGCAATTTTTTTTCCGTCTTTGATGTGCTTTCCATAATCACAATTGTTGTTTCTCTTCCTTCCATTTCTTTTTTGATTCTTATTTAAACCACATCTTGTGCAGATCACTCCAATTTCCCATCGGCAGAACGTTTTGACTACCTGCTGGATGTTCTGAACAGTGGTTCGTCAAGTGATTATAACTCAAACCAGAGTGGCATTAATCATTCAGACCAGGAGAGGTATGACCAACTTTCTCTTTGGAGCCTCTTCAATCCTCTCTTTTCATGGATGCCATGACGTTTTCCTTGCCAATTAAGTCCTTAGGTTTCCTCAATGTGGTTGTGACCCTATCTTGTTTGGATTTTTCAGTCATCTGATCCAACCGACTCACTCCGGTTGAATTGGCACCCTGTCATTCAGCATAATACCTGTTCCAAACCCCCCCCCTCCCCTTCTTTATCTCTATTATCTTCTCTTTTTATAAAAGCCTCTTATCTTCTTCTTAGTGGAACCAAACTATCATAACTGGCTTCTTATTCACATGGCATTGTTGTGCCATAGTTGTTTTGTTGAAAATCAATCCATAAGTCAGCCCTCTTCATATTACTGGTATCTTGCATTGTTCAGATGCAGTCCACTGAATTTGGTTTGCATAATAACAATCTTTGCTTTTTCTGAGTGGCTTTATGGTTGTAACTGCAGTGGAGGACATAATCTCCCAGACAGCCCTTTTGCATCTCCAGTAGCAAGCAGCATTTCTGCAGTGATATAGAGGTTGAGGAACAACAACACAGATTACAGAGTTTATATAGAGTACTGGTTTTGAAAGGCAAAATCTTTCGGTTTGACAAAACAGTTATTTTTTCCGCTTCTCCCTTTTCTCAACTCTGTCCCTGATTCAGCCGAAGCTCCCCCGCTAGGATGGATGAAAACATCAGAAGCATATCCTCCCCATTACACAGGTCAAAGGATTTAGGAATGAAGAACATATGACACAGGATAGTAGTACATGTAAGAAGGTTCTACAGTTTCCTTTAGTTGATGTTAATAACAAGAGAGAAAGGTGAAGGGTTGTGGCTCTTCAGTACAAGAATGTAATATAGGGTTTAGGTGATGAAAGTGACACCCATGAAGCTGTTTGGAGAATGGTGAAAATATGTTCAGAATCTCTAACACCACCAAGCAATAGTTGAGAATTATGATTGCTCATTGTTGGGTGGATACTCCAGTACAAATATTATTTTACACTGCCTTCAAGTAGGAGAAAGCATACCATCTTTCGGCTGAACTGGTCAAAAATGTAACAACATTGGGCCTATTTGGAGTTAGCTGAAAATTTCAGATTTTTTTGATTTCAGAGAAAAAGAAGTCTTGTCCGTTCGGATCTGAGCTTATTGGGTATTTTTTTATTACTTTTTAAAGGAAAAATAGCTTTTTATTATCTGTATGATATGATAAACTAACTTAATATTAGTAATTCAGACGTCTAAAGTTCGAAATATAGTAATCTTTTAAGGTCAGGTTATGAAGAATTTATTTCTCATGAATATTCTAATCCTGACATAGATGACCTGAAAAGGAGAGAGAATAGATCGAGCTGCGTATAAGTTAGCGTGAATTCTTGACTGTTGAACCAAAAAAAAAAGTTACTCGATTATGTCCCCTTTGCTATATTCAATTGGGCTCATTTGAATAACTTTTAACATACAAAAAATATTATTTGTATTTAGTTTGAAGGCTTAATTTAAGTACATAATAAATTATAATTATTGAATTAAAAATGAATTTCATCTTATGAGAAGAAACATATGGGTTTCAAATCCGTGGGGCCCTCTAAAAAATCTCCCATGACGAGCCATGCTCAACTGGCGGGGAGAGCAGTTGAGAGAGACCTGGCAACCAAAGCGGATCATCCAAATATAGAATTGCCCTGGTGTATCAATAATTAGGGTAATCCCTCTGAAGTTACGGCGCAATGAAAATAATTTTAAAAGAAATGTTAATAATCGTTAGATAAATTTATTTGAAACTGTCAAATAAATTTTTAAAAATCTATTCTGTTTTATATTATAAATTTAATGGAACGATCATTAAGCATTAAAAAAAGGAATTTTCCCCCTGGTTGGTTGATGAGAAAACAAAAGAATAGTGTAACATTAAACTGCAAAAGATAATTCGCACGGATAGTCCAATTGTTTAAAATTAAATCTAGACAAGTCAACGATCTAAACGTCAATGGGTTCGATTCTCATCAGTATTTTTCAGACTTAATTGATATTTGTAATTTTTGGGTGGTTGCAAATATCTAGGATTTACTAGGCACTATTGCAAAGTGAGGGGAAAAAAGAATAAAAAAAAATGAAAAAAAAAAGACAGATAAAAAAAAGTAGCTTTCCAGCTCTCCGACTCCAATAACCATTTATGGTGCTTAAAACCCCCCCCCCCCCCCAAAAAAAAAAAATATGTGCAATAATAAGTGGGCCCTCTCCTTCACTATGAAAATGACATTACATATGAGCATGGTAGGACTGGCAGTGACAACTTATATCCTAAATCAACTGCATACGCTGTGCACTGCATCACTATCACCATACATTTTATACACAGAAAATTAAACCAAGTTTTTGTGAAAAGCACATGTTATATTGATTTAGAATACTGATTTGTTTTGTTAACTTAATTAATTATAATCATTAAATTAATAGTGAATTCTAATAAGTACTGAGATTTATTAGCAAATAACATTGCTCTTTCTAACCGAAGAATCCATCTGGAGTGGAGGGAAAAATGGAGTGTTTGAAAAATAGTGGACAACTGTCGAAGACATGGTTATTTTATTTTATTTTATTTCTAAATATTCTTGTTTTTTTTTTTTTTTTGCTTAATTAGAAGAATGATGTTTTTTTTTTTTTGAAGAGGTTATATTTCATTAATCATAGATTAGAGGCCAACACATCAACAAGAAAAGAGGGAGGAGAAGGACCTCAAACTTCCTGATCAGACATAGAACCGACTGCTCGTGCAAGAGTATGTGCTACCTGGTTTGCTGATCTTTTAACAAACCTAACCTGACAACTACCAATTTCCCTGGCAAGGGATTTACACTCTTCAATTATTGCACCAAAATAAGATAAATCATCCTGGGAACATGTAATAGCTTGGATCACCAACTGTGCATCTGATTCCAAAATCACACTATTAAGTCCCAAAGTCTTCAACCAGCTTAACGCCTCACGAACACCAATTGTTTCCGCAATCTTAGCATCCAACGGACCAGCAACTATGCCATTCTTGGCTGCCAACATTGACCCTTCAGCGTTCCTTACCAGACAACCATAACCAATACGCCTAGAGTGACCAAAAAGTGTTGCATCAACAGCCCGTGCTTCATTGTGACTGGTAATACCCTGAGCATTCCTCCACTGTTCATGCAATGAAGATGCCGAAGTCACCACTTGCTCTATCTGAACTCTGCGATGACGCCAAACCAAATCATTAGAAGAATGATGTTGATCTTTGGAATAAGAGAATATTATTTGGACCTAATTCAAAGTAAATATTGTTAGAAGTGGGATTCATCTAATATTTGAACTTACAACTAATTCAATGACGGTCCCCATAGTATTGCTCTTTTGAATATTATTTTTCCTGACTTAATTTCTTCAATTATGGAGGGATTTATAACTTTTCAAAAAATAAAGGGTCACCGTATAATTTCGTAAATGTTAGGGGATTAATTGCTTTTCTTGATAAAATTCCGAGGATCCGAATGAAATTTACAACAAAAGAAAAAGTTTGGCATGTTAGATATTGGGCCTTCACCTGTCTGCCAAAGAATTGGCCCATGAAATTCGGGTCATTGGGCCCATGAACCACCACATCCGGTCCCAAATCCCAATCTCCTCTCTCTCTCTCATTCACACACACAGTTCATTCGCATTGTAGAGTCAACAGTACAGTTCGCCGGCGGAGTAGCTGCAAGAAGAAGATGAACACCGACATAACAGCGTCAGCCAAGCCGGAATACCCGGTGATAGATCGGAACCCACCCTTCACAAAGACCGTAGCCAACTTCAACACCCTCGATTACCTTCGCCTAGTCACCATCACCGGCGTCTCCATCACCGTCGGCTACCTCTCTGGTCCCCTTTTTCTCTCTTTATGTATAACACATATATTGTACTTAGATTTGGTAATTTTCGATTTATACCTTGTGTAACCTTAGTTTACTTTATCTTCGGGCAGGAATCAAGCCAGGTATAAGGGGTCCATCTATGGTAACAGGGGGTCTAATCGGAGTCATGGGAGGGTTCATGTACGCATACCAGAACTCTGCTGGGAGGCTCATGGGTTTCTTCCCCAATGACGGTGAGGTGGCTCAGTACAAGAAAGAGAAGATTCCTTTTTAGGGTTTTTGTGGATTCCATTTGGTAGACAAACTGAAAAAAAAAAGACTTTTTGGGTGTTCGATGTTGCTGTATGAGGCAGTTGGGAATTCTATTAATAATCATATTTGCTGTTTTTGTTATCTGATTTCCCTTGAATTTGCACTATGTTCAGCTGAGATAGTTTTTGCGTAAATCTGGTTTGGTTCAAATATTTGTTCCTTGTTTTTTCTCTCGACGTCTCATTGCGGTATTTGAATGCTGTTCTCTAGCCTAAATGTCATTGTAATATCTATGGTGTATTTGCTTTGGGTATATTGTCTGTACTTTCTTGAATATAGGCTCTTTTGCTGTGGAATACTTTAACCTGGCTCCCTTTTGGAGTAGCTCATGATACGGGCTGAACTGATAGAAGTGAAGTAAGCCATCAATATTTAGGATTACTAATTTGTTCTTTCTTTTAACTTTTCTCAACACCAAAGACCTAATTAGATTCTCTGCGTATACTTGGAACATCAGGTGTTTGAGTTTTCTGTTAGGTAATGCCATCCACGCATCTTAGTCTAATGTGTTTCACCTTTTTTCTCCTGGATTCAATGAAATTGGCAATTGTGATTGCTCCAAATGACTGATTGAAGTTACTTTCTTATTTCCATGGTTACTTTGCAAAGATGTCTCCAATGTTGTTACTAATGATTACCTTGTTTTCATGGAGTGGTTTTTTTATTTTTCTATTAGTGACTCATGTTTACACTTCATAACTTGCAAAACTTTTTTTAGATTGCCAAGTATTCTTCTTTGGTGTTTAAATCTTTTTCTCTCTTGTTGTGTTTGGGAAGCCTAAATCCTGCAAGTTATTTCATTGACAAATTGCATTTGATTTGTGTTTTGTGTCGAGTTTTTCATTGAAGAAACATGGTTGGGAGATATAGAAGCAAGATAAGAAAAACATAGAAGAAAGTTGCAGGGAAGAATAGTGACATGCTTTTGAAGAAATATGAAGTAGCAAAGTCAATCTGAAAATGTTGGGATAATTTGAGACTTGATCAATCGAATTCTATCTGATAATTATTGAAGCACTAACCAGTGAGTGGTGGATTTGGATGGAGTCTTACCGTAGAAGATTACAAGCTTTTAGAAGGGTGGAAAATGAATTAGACGGTAAAAGAAACAGGATTGTTGAAAGTGTTATTTAATGGAAATAAGTCCATTTAACTTTTGAATACACATCTGATGCTACATTTAGCTCTGATGGGTAGGTGCAGGGCCCTAGCCCCGGGATGTGGGGGTGAGATGCCAGAAAATGTTTAGAAATCTGACTTACATAATATTCTCAATTTTGGCGCATGGATTTAGGAATCAACGTAGAACAATTTCAAATGCTTTGTTAAATGAAATGGAAGCAGGCTGATGCATTGCTGCCTAAACATGAGAACTATGGAAGTGCTTAAAATTTTTGGAAGAACCAAGAAATTATTGTTCCCCTATCCATCAGATTTTTTTTTGAAACAATGTAAATGTATTTGCTTGAAGGAGTATGTCTAGACAGTTGTAGGGATTGATATTTCCAAACTACAAGAGTGGCAGAAAGCAGAGTCCGACTGTGGTCAGCCTATGCAAGCCAAAGCCATGGGCATGCAGGAATCTATAGTTCAGGCCAAGCTGATTGTTGGTTTGGCAATGTTTTGAAGCACGACACTAGAATGTCAGCATGCTAGGATGGTTGTCTTGTTAGTCACAGTAAAGTGCAATGGAAACAATTTTCGTTCTAGCTAATTGATTTGTACTAGGAGCGAGATGGTTGAACAAACATTATTGTGTAGATAAATCATTTTCATGCTTCCATCCATGAAGTAGTTGACTTATATAAGTGTAAAATTGGGGCAGGGTATTGGTGGAAATCCTAGATCCTGGTAATGTGTTATCAGTTGCTTGTTGCTCTAAAGGTCCCTTGATGAACAGAGTGGCAAAAAGTAATTACGCAGTCGAGCCAACTAGCTAGATTTTGTATCATGGTTGTTTGTTGTGTGTGCTTGTGTGTGTATATGTTTGTGCGACTTTAGGAGCTGCTAGGAGAAGTAAGAAATGGGCTAGATGTACCTGCTGCACTTAAGAAAACTGTTTGAAAACTGGAAAATCTGGCTGGTGTTAGCTGCTTCATACCCAAATGCACAAATTGGTGTTCCAGACCTGCTGTTTTCCAAACTGTTCCTGCATCTTGCCAAATTGTTGGCAGATGATCCCAATCGATCGATGAAAATCACACAACGAAGTTTTGGGTGGGAAAAAGGGAGAACTCATACGAAATGCTGAAAGTGCAGATGGAGACAGTGTGATTGGATTTGCTTTGTTTTTGTTTGTCGATTGTTGTTACCAATGTCTTAAAAAGTTCTAACTATGATGACATTGGCTGGTGCGGGATGAAACCACTTAGACAGAGTGGCTGTTTTAAAAACTGTGTTCATGATAATCCATTATTGTGTGTCTGTGAGATGAATTCTCCTGTTAAGGTTCAATTTTATATGTTTTAATGCTGATGAAGAGTCACTAAAGCGAGACCAGATGGGGTACACATTACCCAAGAAAAAGCTTGAGGGGCCGGGCCAATTGAGTTTAGCGGGCTCACCTTGGACCCAGTATTGAGTGGCCCAAAAGATTGTGACTTTGTCAAGCTGCCGACGTGGACAAATATAAACGCTGCGCCGACTGTGTGGCTCTGATTTGTCAGCCGATAACTGACTGGATGCTCTGGTATAAATCCTGCCATCGAATCATCGGCCAAGTTCAGCAACTAAGCTTCGGGACTGCTCTACAAATGGAGGCTTCCATGTCCTTATCAGTAGTTCCGGTCTCTCCTAGATCCAAATGCGAGTCCAGAAGCGTTGTCGTTGACCATTCTAAGTCCGGTGTTATCAACCTCATTCCCGGGAGGAACAGAACCAATTACATGACCAGAAATCGCCGGTTTACTACCAGAGTCTCAGCTGTTACTTCGGACCCTGCTCAGGTGGATCTCACCTGGCAAATTGTTATTGGCGCTTTAGGTATGCTCTCTCTCTCTCTCTCATAAAGGCAAAAAGATCAAATTTTGAATTTACGTGTTATTTTCTTTTTAGAGTGCTCTGTTGCTCTCATTATTATTGTCAAACCAAACTGAGACTAATTAAACCATTGGATGATGTGTTCTTCTTTTGTTTCGTATGCAGCTGGTGTTACGCCTTTTGTGGTTGCAGGGATTGAGTTCAGCAAGAGAATAGTAAGTTTAGTTTATTTCAAGGAATTTTAACTTGTTGCTATGGTTTTTGTACTAACCCAACTCAACTAACTCATATCCAAACTGTTTGAGTCAGCTACTTGTTTTTTCGTTTTTTTTTTTAATCAAGGTCATATTTCATAAGTATCTTGTTAACTCTACTCCTATACCCGACCTTAGGACTTGATATTGGTTAAAACTCTGAAGTTTAGTTTGTGTACGTCTACCACGGCAGGTGGCACAGAGAAGATGTGAAGTATGTGGAGGATCAGGACTTGTTCTGAGGGACAAGAAGTATTATTTCCGATGCCCAAGTTGTGGTAATGATAGCTTTTTATGTTCATTTTTTTTTTCCTTCAATGTTACGTCTCTGCATGCACATATCATAATCGCTGTACTCGTCCATTTATAATTACACCATTCATTCATTAGGCCATTACTTTTCTTCAATCTTCATCTGTTTGATATGTTTCTCTGTTGCAGGTGGTTTTCTACCATGGCAGTCATGGAAAAGATTCTTCACTGGTTGATTTCCAATCAGTAATATTTCTACCAACCAGTACCTTTATTTTGAATCAAAGAGTTGGATGATTATGAATCATCCATTAGATCAACCTGCTTATCAGCCACATACATTACATTGGAAGAACGAAGACTTCTTTGAGGACTTGGTTCAACTCTCACAATATGTTAAAGCAACATTTACAAGGTTAAATGGAACAAATTTCCCGTATCGTCTTTCATTTCAAGCACTTTGGAATAACCATTGTCATTTGGTTAGAACTGAAACTCTAATGTGCATATTTACACACTACATGAATTAGAAACTCTAATTCATACTTCATGAAGAAAGTAAAAAAAAAACAAACTCCCACACCAGCTCTGGCTGCTCTTCCACATATAATCAATCTCGTTTCACCCACCAAGAAGCCGAAAAACTTATATCTATAGCATCTTATTTTGTTTTTCCCTTGAAATTAAGCAACAATTTCAGGGGCCCAAAAGTATCCTTCCAAGGTTTTGAGGATACTGGTTAGAGGACTGGTGTAAAGGTATAGTCTCAAAACTAGGGCCTTCAATACGCATTTCTCTTGATCCATATAAAATCAGGTTACCATTAATAGGACCGTAATATGCTGTAAACGATGACGCTTGAACTTCGTTCAAATCAGAGGAGGTAATTTGCACTTGGCTTTGGAGGGGGGCAGCATCCAGACTTTGCTGCTGCTCACTGTTTCCGTCACCACAGCTAATCCCCACCCCGAGATCAAGGCGAATTCTATCATTATCCCCTGATCTGATATTTGAGATTCCATTTATTGGTCCAGGTCCTGCTAAGTCATGGCTACTAGTCCTTGCAATAGGCACATCGTGATTGTGTTTTCCCTCGTACGTGGTGATAACTGCTTTGGAGTCGTGAGATGCCCTCTCCACGTGTTTCCTCACTAGGCATCCCATATTTGTGCACTTGTAGTAGCTCCTGCATCACATTTCAAAATGTTCAGGAAAACCATGTTTCTCAAGAACCAAATACAGGAAAAAATAAAGGCACGATTAGGTTGTGGTTGGGGGCAATGACAAGCAAAAGAAATTAGATTCCATTATGAAGATTGGGCATGCAGATGATCAAGGAAGTCCATAAATTAAGCTCCTATATATATGTGTGTGTGTGTGCAAATCAAAATTATCGCATTCACAGCCATTTGTAAGTCACACACTTGAATAAACCAAAAGAAAATACAACATTTCAAGGAAAAACAGTTGTATCTAAATTGGAAAATGTGACATGTTATCTACTGGTTGATATTTGATAAGCAGTCTAGCTATGCATACAAACACTAAATATGAAGGTAAGGCCAATAGCACATGGAAGTTTACCTTTTTCCTTGTTTAGAACATCTCAACAGATCCTTATGAATGAATCATCTCAGCCTTCATTTGAGCTGGCTGTGGTGTGTTCTTGTTACAATTAACATAGTTTCGCTGGAATTCTAAAACTTTACAAATGGTTGGAAAATGAAGAACCAAACAGGCAAATGGCAAGTATGGGAAATTCTCTCTAGCAAGCTTAAAACGAAGAATTGGTTTAGAGTAGCGCTAAGGAGGCCATTAAGGCTGATCAGTATTGGGTAGGCTAATGCAGGTGGGGAATTTTAAGTCAATGGCTGTAAAAGGGCAGAGGTTTTGCTGTTTCCTTAGGTACAAAACTTTATGATTTAGGGATGTTCGAGGGCTGCTTAATGTACAATAATGGATAACAACTCAGAGGTTAGTTATGCTTAAAATTTATCATTGATGATCGAGTGCACTTGCTTATCAAATTGAAGGCTGCAGAAACTCAAAAAAAGGTAGTTGAAATTTATTAAAAGCAACCTTTAAGAGGTTTCGGGTGTTAATATGGTGGCTTATGGGGAAGTAATGTTTAGTGTTTATGCCTTAAGGTTTAAAACGTTGTACAACAATGGGCTGATCATGATTAATCAACCAAATCTTTCTCGGTTATTGATTTCAGGGGAGGCCTCAGTATTTGTTCCATGGAGCATCGTTCAGAAAGACAATGTGAGAGCCACTATCTTTGACACAGAAACTTCAAACGAATGACAAAGAAGCTGAGACAATCCAAAAGGCTAGCACATGTTCAAAGACATAAAAAATTACTTCAGTTTGGTCCACACAAACTAGATAATTACAATCTCAAGCATTTCATATTCTGCTTCTCAGTCTTCCAAAATCAATTAGTCAACAACTGACGGAACAAAACCAGAAAACAAACATTATTTGAAACTGCATTGCAGGTCAGCGAACTGTCACATACCTAGGATTTGGATTGCCTCGGACAACTTTCTGCCCATATTTACGCCACCGATACCCATCATTCAGTATATCAACCGCACTCATAGTTTGAACAACAACGCGAGGTTCACGGATGGGCCTAACCACTGGTGTGACATCAACACCACCTATATCTATCTTTCTGTATGGAATTTTTGGAATTTAATGATAGTACATGGATACAACAACAAGAGTACAGTTTAAACCTCTACAAATGATATTACCTCCGTTTTGAAAAAGGATCATCTTCGTCAACCTCGTCTTGAACACTGTTAAATTGTGGGGCTGCGCCATAAACACTATCACCATTTGCTTGTTGAGGGGATAGCACGTGAGTCCCATTAGGCTCAGTGTTACAAGCGTGGGCATTAATGGTTGACTTGTCTTCAACAAATAAATAAGACCAATTAAAAAATAAAGAAATGCCACATTATTAAACCATTTATATAGAGAAAGCAGAAATCATTAAAAGGTTGATTCACTTACCTTCTTGATCAGTTAAAGATGAAACCTTATCAGTTTTTCCATCCTGGATGGACATAATGGCACCAACAGTAAATCTACAGCTAGGTTGTGGTTTAGGATGTTCATGTGTACCCTTATAGACAATCTCTGTGATCTGTCCATCATGAGAACGTTCAAAAATCTTTTTCACCTCGCAATTAGCATATGTACATTTGTAGTAGCTTCGTGGGAACTCACTTCCTTTAACAAGTTTCTGCCCATATTTTCGCCAGTTATACCCATCATCAGAAGACCTCTCAGCTGTGACTGCAGGCCCAGTATCTTTATCATCAGACAGGGATGCTTGAATCCCAAGCTTGGGGTGCTCTCTCTGGTTTAACTCAACTGAATCTACTCCAGTAGGTACACCAACCCTATTATATTCTTTTGAGGAGGCTTCCATTTCACACTTAACTAAAGGTGATGAAGCAAATGACATAGACTGGCATTGATCTAGAACATGTTCCCGTAATTCCCTTTGCTGCTGGTTGAAACCTGTAGAAATCTTTAATACATGGAAAAGCATTAGGTAACCAGAATCCAATCCAGTCCAGCAGTTGAGCAACACTCAGAGCGACACTGAACGGAAATCTAGATACTGCTCGTCAATTTTTTACAAATAAAATCTCATTAGAAAGCGAAATAATGCCACAGTAGCATTATGGCCCATAGTATATGGGTAAATCCTGATACATGATAAAAAAAAAGTTTTTCGCACATGATTTTTGTACAAAATAAATGAATATAGTTTTAAACCACAATAATTTGCCTTCTATTGACAGTTGACTCAGAATATATTGAGAGACTACATGACCCGGTGGGGAACATTGATAATAACAAAAGCTCCTCAAATAACAACAATATTACTATTTGATGTTATAATTTGTTTGACCAGAGAAAATCTCATGCTTATATTTTTCCAATAGTGAATGCCATTGGCATCATTCACCAAGTGTAAGCATGTGCAAATAAGAGTACTCTGAGGGCAGGAGGCAAGGATGTGGAAAAGGGAGAAAACACAAATCACATGGTTAAGAAACTGTCTGCTAGTAATCTATGATTCTTATACTCATCAATGGAAACGTGGATAATTGACAAAGACAAAAATAGCCATTCTCAGTTATGATTTCCAGCATGTGCATAAAAACTACTTCAAGAGCATTACCGCAGGTCCTGCCGAAGACAATCCTGAAACTGAATAAAATCCACTTTGAAGTTTAAACTCAAAGCCGCTGGATTTTCTTTCATCAAAGGTGTTCCTACTAGAACTATTTGTGGTAGATGAGCTCTTTGTAAGTTCCAGATTGCAAAAGGAACCTGTAGTTGGAGAAGGCTCCGCCTGCAAAATTGTGAAGGCAGTTTATGAAACTATTGATCAGGAAGACTTCTTTTGATCACTACCAACTGGTACAGAACAAACAAGAAACACATTCTTGGTAAAACATTTTCTGATAGTTCTCTCAAGGATAAGAGAAAGTTGTTTTTTTTCCTTTATTTCTTGGTTTGTTGTCTGTGAGTTGGTGTTATAAGGAAGAAAAAAAAAGGGGGGGGG
>CM042197.1:1872895-1897125 GCA_023539305.1 Ilex asprella
GGGGGGGGAGGAGGGCTGTTGTGGTTTGGGGGGATTAGTTGTTCAAGGAAAACAGAAGCAAGTTGTATTCCTGTTAGCCTCAAAGCCAACAATACCTCAATAGTCAACTATCACACATGCTTCATATAATCATGATAACATCTATGTTCAGATATATATAATTTTCCTCACACCATGTTTCGATAAAATAATTATACACGAGCAACATCTTTTTCCTCCATGGAACAACTAAAAGAAAAAAAGCCAAGCACCAACAAAAAGGAAGATTCATCGTGTGAAAAAACAACACAGAAGATTAAAGAGGAAGGGGGGTTTTAAAACAAACAAAAAGTCATGCATTCTATCAAAAATTTAGAAGGGAATAATTTCATGAAGAAGCTAATATAAAATACCATTATGCGAGCATAAGAATCTAACGGTCCAAAATGCACACCCACAAAGACACAGACAAATGTACATATTCTCTAAACGAGCACTCAAATGAAAAAAAAATAAATTAAAAACCAAACAGCAGAGTGATGGAAAAGTTGCAAACGTCTAATCAGAAATTCCAAATTGTAATATAACGAAAAGAACAAAGATTTTCTAAGAGCTCAAATCACATCACTCAATCGTCACAAATTCTCCACTAAACAAACTGTTTACGTAAGGTTGCTTACACCCTCGTGATTTGGTTGCTCAGATAACGTAGCAATACAAAAAGAAAATTAAAAGAGTCCCACTCAGTAGCGCACTCACACTCATTTGAGGCTAATTGGATTGCCTGACTTACTTGAGTCGAGTAAAATTTTAAATTACCAAAGTAATAAGACTAGAAATTTTTAACTTTCCTTTGGTTTCTGAGTAACCAAACAGCGGCTTATAGGAAATAGTACAGATCAGGTATCGAATTCCAATCAAACTCCAATACTACTACTACGATGACTTTAATTAGTAACTAGTAAATACTGTGAAAGTCTCCCATCAGAGATAGTGAATTGAAGCAGAACGGAACTAACCTTGATGCTGGAGAGGAGGACTGGAGACTCGAGAAACAACGTCGGACTGAGGCCGGGAGGTATGGCGATACGCGTGGACCTGGACACCGGGAGATTCGCCGGCGACATGAGCCTGTACTTGGCACCGTTGTTCGATCCGGCGCCACTAAACTCAGCAGCATCCGAATTTGAATCTCTCACGTGCTCAGCGCCGAAAATCACGTGACCTTCGACATTGGAGCTCTGAGGACGAAGCTCGGAACGAGTGGTTTGGTGTTCATGAGACAGAGACGGAGAGTGGGACTGAGAGTCTGCCATTGACGATTCGGAAATAGAGGGGAAGGGGGTTTTTTTAAGGTGAAGAAGAAGAAGAAGGGTAGGGGTAATTTGGGGATTTGGAGAGGTGTTCGAGTGGTATTTTCAAGTGAACTGACTGTTCGACGCAGTTGACTTGGTACATTGGATCTGGGTGTCATTGGCTTGTCATTCATTATCCAGATTTTATTACTTTCGTCTGTACTGGGTCGGGTTGGGCCCAAGCTCCAGTCCTGGGTCGGATCGGTGTGGCTTGTCAGTCCACTACCCATGATCTGTCTATTGGATTTTAGCAAATTGCCCATCGAATCAATCTTGATGGGCCAGGGAGCCCAGGACTTTAACCCCTCCTACGCCACTCTCCACCGCATCATGGAGGTTGAGGATCGAGTCCATAATCCTCTAAGTAAGATTAATAATCAAATGAACTCGAATCAAACTCATTTTTATAAATGAACTTAAAAAATTATTTAAATTCAATTCATTTAAAAAACGAATCAATCCCAAACCAGTCAAATCCGATCTAAGTTTGAATATTTACACATAAACAAATCGAACCTATCAAATTCAAGTTAAACTTGTCGAACTTGCTTATTAAACAATGCTAATCGAGTGTGGGCTTGGCATCCTCTTGATGGCTATACGAGACTGAGACGCCGGCTAAAAGATGCCTATGGAGAGGCTGGGGCTTCCTACATCGGAGAAGTCTTGGGATGTGTGTGTATATATGAGCTCATGACACTTTTCCCTTTAAGGAGTTGTGTTGCTCTGTTAGGCTCGAACCGTTTCTTGTCAAAAAAAATAATTCTAAAAAATTATTTAAATTCAACTTATTTAAAAAATGAACTCAAGCTAAGGTTGAATGAGTTCAAAACAAGCAGAACTCGAATAACTCAGTTCGATTATCAGTCCTACCTCTAAGTAACGGAAAAATAAAAAAACCCTTGATGGGCCTAAACGTTTTCAATTCTATCCTAATATTCGGGCTGTGGGCTGTCGGACTATTCACAAACATCTTGATTAACCTAGTTGTAAGCTAGGTGGGTAAAAGAACATGATCCATTACTCTATCCAGTGGGGTGTCGGACTATTCACAAACTACTGTTTGGTGGTTTTGCCCATCCCATGATGTGATGGGCAACCAAACTAAACGGGGCATCGTATAAGGCAGCGATCATTCGCCAATGATTGTCATGTCGCTCACGTGTCTGATGGGAGAAAAAAAAAGAACATAAGAAATGATAAGTTAATATAATTTAATTAAGTAGTGTCAATCTAATGAACTTTTATGAAAACTCGTGACAATTGAACTAAGCTAACCCGACCCATTTTCTTTCTCCCTAGTCATTTTCTCATGTTAATACCTGGACGAGTCCAAAACAAATCAAAACCAAACCAAACTCGAATCGAACCTATCGAGTTGAAGCCGACCCTGTCAAGTTTGTTTTCTAAATGAGCTAAAAAAAATTGTTTAAACTTGACTCATTTAAAACAAGTCAAACTCGAATAACTCAATTTGATTAACAGTCATACTCAAAGGACACCAGCGCCGTAGAACAATACCATGGGATGCACACAAAATGCCAAATAAAAAAAGTCTAAGATAACGAGAGATCTAAACAATATTGTGGCTTGGTGAAATGGCGTCAGACAATCCGATAACCATGACACAACCAACTCTTGGTTAACTCAGATACGTCTCGGAAGACTTGACCTCTTCCAAGTAGAAAAATCGACCAAGCCGACTGAGACTTGTAGTCTACATACTACAAGATTGATGTCACAACGGAAAGAGCCTAGTTAAATACAACCTAACTTTGACTGATTCTTACTGTATCGCCAACACTATGAACCACGTTTCCTACAGACCATAACCCTTCCTCAACCAACCACCAGCCTCACTCATTTCATATGGAGGCTCTGAACACTAAATCCAAACTTCCAACCGAAGTCGTCACTCAGTTCTTAAAAAAAATCGTCTTTGAAAGACAAAATTTCAGCGTTTAAATAACAGTGTAGCATCCAGAGTCGGAATTCTGAACATTGAGCCAGTATTTTATCGCTCAAATGATATTCTACTTCCGAACTTGTACCTAAGACCAAGAAAAAAAATGTACCTAAGAGCAAATGGGTAGCTTTTTGTAGACAATTCGACAACAGTATGCACAGCCAAAGGTGACACTTAATCAGCACTCAGCGATTTAATCGCAAGTCAGGTAACATATCCATGAAAGAGGTGAAGTGCTAACAATAGGGGCGGCAATAGACCTCTTTGTGTGGAATTCAAAGAAAACCTCATTTATAAAATCGAATCCAGCCACTAGGACATCATAAGGATATAATAGTCCAAAAGATCAAAGAACTCCAGGCAAATTGGAAGTGTTGCATGAGAAAAACTAGAACTAAGAACACACAAGAAGGAAGCATAGGGACCTGGAAACCACAAGAAAAATCCAAATCGTTTGGTGTCACAACAGACACAAAATCATTCCATACGGATATATAACAATAATGAGGAAAAATGGACTCTCACCACAAAAAGATTCTCTCTCATCTATTGTGGTAAATTAATCCCCTTTTAAAAGGCTGGGTAGAGCGGGAAATGCAGTTTCAATGCACAGAATGTCCCTTTGGGAAGTGGCAAGAGTACCATGATCTCTGTGACAGAACTGGGGGACAAAGCAACCAAACACATCCACACCTCTTATTTATACAGAAAAAACAAGTGGGGGCGCTTGCCAATGCTTTGTGGTTTCCACTTTCCCAAGAGCCCTCAAAATATTCGATCCAGACATGACAGCTTACACCCTTCTCGGCTACCAAATCATAGATCTTCCAAAGAAGAAAAATTCATGATTGTCTTACAAAGATTTGTTTGAACAAGGACGAGGTGTGATCGGTGTGTCCTGAGTTCAACTCTGTGAGGTCGAACAAACCACGAGTTAACCGATGATCATGGTTAACAAGTCATTACTCCTATCTGGGATGTGCATTGCAACCATGAGACTGGAGGGCACATGGTTGGAATGATTCCCGTCACCCCATAAAAAAACAGTGCCATAATATTGGTTAGGTGACGTTATGCGACACTAGACAGACCCCACCCTTCAAAAAGCTTAAAGAACCAAATCCAGGTGCTGTTCTACAATCATGGTGATCAAAAAAAGCGCAGCAAGCTTTCTTGATGACCAGTGCTTACTGCAAAGTCAGACAAAAGCTAAGATACCATCCAAAGGTTTACCACCACAAACAAAGAAGAACTACAAACTATTCAGGATAGTAAGATGGATGGTATTGCGGTGGCAGACCATACCCACCAAAAGCAACCGGCCGATCATAATAACCAGATGTCATGTGTGATTCTGAAGGTATACCGGACTCAATAGGGTTAAGACTCCCGGGAACACCGATAGGAGATCCGGACAACCCATACATTCCATTAGATGAGCCTGAATATAAGGCCATGACAGGAGTGGAGCCAGCAAAGCCATACGGCCCAGCTGATGAACTTAGGTATGAAGCATGACGATCTGGCAACAAACCTGCTGTTTGTAGATGAGGTTGTTGGAGAGGAGGAGGAGGAGGAGCATTTGAATTGATAGCAACACTCTCTGTGATTGCAGTTGGATCAGATGGGGCAGTGGTCCAAGAACGCTTCCCTCCACTCTGCTTTTGTGCCTTTGACTGCTGCTGAGGCTTGGGGATGGGGGCTGCTGCAGAGCGTTTCCTGTCTGCCTTCTGCTTCTCTAGATTTTCTATGCGCTCTATAAGGGACCCCTTCGGATACTCAGATTCAAGATTGTAATCCTCAATGTATTTAATTACTAATTTCAAGGCATTGATTTCATTCATCGTTGCCGCATTCTGCATGGGACAGTTGATGAATGTCACACATGCAGCAGTTTGATTTCAAATAGCAAGAAAAACACCCAAACAGTCACTAAGACAAATATGGAAAAATACCTGTGACTGACGAGAGTTGTTTCCAGTCTTGCGGACATTTTTGGCAAGCTTCTTAGCCTCAATTAGATATTCTTTCAAGAGGGGTACAGGCGGGAACTTGTCAGACAGCTCAAATTCAAAAATAAATTTGACAGCCGGAAGTCGTTTGCCCTTGGTAATGAGTTTTTGAATAACATCTGCATCAACCAGAAAACATTATAATTACCACCATCTATCATGTCAACAATGATGACTGAAAAGCATGTGATTTTGGGTGTAGACAGAAAAGTTTAAGGTTTTGGCATTTGAGCTGAACCTAGGTACAGAAAGAGCAAGAGGAAATTCGTATAGACCAAAAAAATTCTTGCAAAGGTGAGCTTGCTCATCCATCAAGCAAGTGTTCTGTGACATGCATGCAACGCTGCAAATAGAAAAGCAAAAAACTTGATAGTGGCTTTTTTATTCGTACCCATGTATTTCTTCCCTATTTAACGCAGTCATTTATCTTTCAGAGTGACATGTCTCAAGAACTAAACTCGTCTCTCTAGTCCCCACTACTTAAGAAGGAATTATCTTCTTCCTAACAAAACTCCCATCTCCAAATTTTTTTCATGTTTCCAAACCAAATTTTAGATTAATTACTTATATGATTCTTACTTATAGTAGCTTCATGACTTATATGATTAAATATCTTTCTCCAGTGAGATCATTTATGCATACTGTTTCCAAAAAATTTCTGCATTTATAATGCAGCAACTAGCACAGTACAGATAACCATCGCAGCCATACTAATTCTCACCTCAAAAGGTGTTTTGAACTTCTAAATACTGGTTAATAACCTTACATATTACATTCAGTTCAAACATAAAAGTTAACAACTAATTAAGAAAATCAACTTTAAGATAGATTACATTACAGGCTACTAGTATACTCAAACATGATGAAATTGAAAGAAAAGAATGCATCTTATCGGGAAAAATGGTTAACACTTAACAGCACCCAAAACATAATCATATACGGCTATGGGTAACATCACATAATTCTTAACTCTCCAATCGCATAATTCTTAATCCTGTTTAAGATTTCGAATAACAGACATAACGTTCTTATTTGAAGAGAAACAAGGAATCAAATCTAACTTGATCACAGTTAGTTAAAGCACTTTGAACCAATTGTTTTGATAGGAAAAACATCTTCAATCAATTGATCATCACCAACATCTGGTTCTTCATCTGGTTTGACCAGTCCCACTCACTGACACACACCAACCTCGGGTATGAAGTTACTTTTTATGTTACTTTAATTTGTTTAAGTTTGAATCCTGATTGCCTTAGAAATATGTCTAAGAACTTAAAACCATTTGCGCCAATATTTCAGCTGTCTAAGATTAATGTCACCACTGGTATTCATGTCCCAGCAAGATAAGTAGTCCAGACAAAACTACCTCCAATTCGTACAAGCACTTTTATCAAAACACTTCAGATTCAACATCATCGAAAAATCAGAAAACTCCAAGAGATATTACATAGTCCATCATGCATAGTATCAAAAGACATCCATGTACCAAACTAGAAGCAAACTCAGATCAAAATAATGCAACAATATATAAAACACCCCTAAAGAAAACGCAGTGCAATGATACACTATAATGCAGTACAACAACAGGTGGAGAGTTGCATTTGGAGCAAACGAAAAAAGGCCTCACCGGCCAATATGGCTAATTGGTGCACTCAACCAATTCAGCTAAATGATGGTCATTAACCGATAAGCTGCATTGGAAAACATATGAATCATGTATATATCATCATTTTCTGCCAAAAGAACAGCAAATCTTATGATCTTTACAGGATCTCACGGTTTGTTTGATTACTAATTTTTTTGTCTTAGTTACTAAAAATTGGGGTCATTGCTTCTTGCAATGTTAAAATGCTCAGCCTAACAACCATTAGGTTATGAATTTGATTGTGAGGAAAGCCACTTTGTGCACATGACAAACTGACTAATAATGATCATTTTAGTTGCTAAAAAACCCATGATTACGACTAGTTACAATGTTAGTGTTCCCCTTATTGGGGAATTACGGATTGTACCAATAGGTAGCCGCTACTTGACTGTGTCTCATTGAATCTGACATCATTCTTCTGCACACTGAGATCCATCTAACCAGGCAGAAGGGGAAAAAATATGCTAATGCAATTATACACGCCAACTAATTGCGGATATTCCATCTCAGAAAGAACTTCAATTCAATTCATGCATTTGCCCGAAAAACAAAATTGCATCATAAACGTGCAACAAGCAAAAAAGCATCATAAAAGAAGCAGAGCAATTATACATTAAAGAATGCAGGACAATAGGATGTAAAGAAATTCATTTAAGGCAAATTCAGGAGATCCTCACCAGACAATTTATTCACCGGAACAAGCACTCGACACAACTCCAAAGCTTGCCTATTCTTCCCAACAACGACAACATAATCAACAATCTCATCCACATTAAACCCATCCACCAACCCATAGGTGGCCAAAAGATTCAAAAACCCCAAAGCCTCCAACGGCTCCTCCTCTTCCACTCTCATCTTCCCCTTCCACTCGTTCGCCAATTTCCTCGCTCGCTCCTTCACTTCTCCCCCAATTTCCATTTTGGCCCTCGTCAACTCCTCCAACAACAGAACACACACCCTCCTTATAGAATGTATCTCCGCATTCTCATTCGAATTCCGTGCGTAAATCCCCTCCATCGCGTTCACAACCATTGCCCCCGCGTCCAGTGAACACCGAAACGCATCGCACAATTCCGCCCTAATCGCGGCCCATTCTTTGGGCCGCTGAATTATGTACTGTCTCAATCCCAAGCCATCCATCTTCTCACAAAACGATTTCAACTCGGGCCGTGCCGGAACGGAGACCGAGTCAGAAGACTTTTTGGCGATTATTGAAGAAGATGAAGGTGGTTTTTTTGGTTGGGATTGGGGTTCGAGGGATTGGAGGAGCTGAAATTTGTGTTGGAGAGAGGATTGGAGAGATGAGAAGTAGGAGTCAAGGTCAGACCACGTGAGATTAAAGGAAGAGAGAGAAGACGAGTGGGCTTGGAGGTCTTCGAAGGCTTTTCTGAGGTGTTCCTTCTTCACGTCGATGAGTTTCATAGCTGAAGAGATTGTTTTCATTGTCGCCATTGTGTCTGAGATTTAACCAAACAAACCAAAAAAAAAAAACCCTAATTTACAGAGACCCTGAAATCAATACCTAAAGAGAGACAAGTAGAAAGCCGAATTCCAATAAGTCAATCAAAGTTGAGAAGAATAGAATGCTCTCTTGCAGTCTGGCCATACACCATTTGTTTTCATCAGGGTTTTCTTTCGCTGTAGCTTTCAGGGTTAATTGCCCTTTGAAATCCCAAACGCAGAAAAAAATTGATGGACGACTCATTCGGCGATTTGAGTTTTGGACCATTTTTTTTTTATCAGACCATTCAATTTGTGTAAGTTATTTTGAGCTTTGATTAATTCGGATTCGAGTCGAATGGCAAAATTTTTTTTACCTAATGCAATTGCATTCTCAAGACTCAAAATCGAGACATTGATTAAATTAGTGATCCAACGCTCGATGATAATTTTGTAACATTGTTGTTGCACTTTACGCCACCCGATTTAATTTCACCTTTATCCGATTTAACAGTTACATCACAACCATTGTAAATTATACTTTAACCCTTCACAGTGCAAACAATTATATTTGGTTCATTAGTTGATGAACCCCGTTTAAGGTTTCAAGGGGATTTTCACTGCTCCCACTGGCATTTTCTGTACTGTGGGGTTAGGCTATGGCTCGAATTGGCATTTCAGAGTGTCTATAATTCTTGTTGTCTAAACTCTACCGGTGAAATTCGCTCACATATTTGAATTGTTATGATCACGCTTAGATAAGGTATCCACTCCGATTATCTCGCAAACCTTATTTTAAACACACACAAAAAAATTATAATTGTTCCATTGCGCTTCAACAACAAATGTATTTATGAACTCATCTGTTGTCCCAAAAGTCCTAGGATTTATGGGGGGTTAGAAGAACTCATAAATATTTGAACATAATATTTTACTATGCCTAGAACTAACGTTCACAACAGCCTACTCTATCGACACTGGCTCAACGGTAGCCCTTTCTCTTTGGTGGGTTCACTCACTTACCAGTATTCAACGCAATAGCATTATGCTGTTACATAATATTAAAACATTTTAATCTAGCCTATAAGTCACCATTTTCATAACTCGAACTTACGGTGTAGTGTCTAATCTAATATCTACTTTTATGAATTCAACCATTGTTCCAAAAGCTCTAGACTTGTGGGGGTAGAGGTAGAGCTCATAACTATTTTTTTTTTTTGTCAAAACGAGAGCATGAAAAATATATTAAGTAGCAGGAAAGTTAAAATTACAATCAGATAAAAAGAAAGCCTTGGAGCTCATAACTATTTAAACGTAACAAAATGTGTCTGCACTTATATTGATCAATGCATGAAAAGAGATCAATGTTCCCAACTAATATGAAGTTAAGGATCCCCTTTAAGAACTTTTATTTTTGACTGAACTATTGTTACAATGTGGAGCAACCATCACAGCTGAAATAAACCTCATCTTCAGGACTGTTGTTTCCAAACCATGTAAGGACTAGTATTGCAATGGGAGTCTGGTTAGCAACTAGTAGTATATTATCTCTGAGAATTCGATGCTAGTCCCATTTTTTGTTATTTCTTTGCATTAATTCCAGCCGAAAACCGCCATCCATATACTGTTGCATCTTAATCTTCTGATATCCCAAGGTGAAGCAGAATCGATTTGCTGACAATTTTAGAATCGTAAGTGTGTTGTGTTGCATATCTAAGATACCAGCCTGTACTAGGAACAAATATTATGCATAAATCCAAAAAGTAGTCACAATACAGTGATATACTGCCCGTGTGTGCATGATTGTTGGTGTTTCTTTCAAAGAAAGCATGTTTAAACAATACTACGCTTTTCAACAGTTATTGTCATTACACTTGACTGCACAACAATTTTCTCTCCTTGGTGTACACGGCGCGAAGTAGCTACTCGATGGCGGATTGGATGATTCTTTTTCTGAAAATGCAGCAAGTTCCAAACAACATACATTGATCTCTCCAAAAAAAAACTTACATAGGAAATTTTCCTTCACCATGATGTTGTCAAAGTGTGTTCAATCCAAAGGTATATGACTGTCCCTATTGCTATAATTTTCTGAGAAAAACAAAGCAAGTCAAACAGAATGTTGTTAGTGAGCAATGGCATGACATTGCACCCTAAAATAAATAATAAACATACCCTTAACTAATGTAACTGGCGGATTGCAACCTCATTCATGGTTATATAGGTTTGATAAAATGTATTTAGTATGGTCAATCTAGTCGACTTTCATCAGGGGTGAAAATTAAGCATTATGCAGATGGCATGCTACCGTAAAGGATAGCAGACAAAAACTAGCTGTTTAAAACATTGGTTATCTCACCAATTAAAGAATGTTGCTGTTGAATCTTGGGAAAGTACGAAAGGAATTGTTTCCATCTCACATACAAAAATTAAAAGGGTTAGATGAGAATGTATGATCCCATGTCTGCTACAGAGATACCTCTAAATCCAAAGATCTCAGCCAAAACTCATCAATTACTACAAATTAATGGTGGGGACTAGGATAATGCAGAGCAGGAAAGATTTTTCCATGCTTCAGAAGGTGCTGATTTGCATTACAGTTTTTCCTCTCTTCAATAGTACAGTCTGCAAAGCAGGTGAGTTATCGGAATCTGGATCTTTATTCAGTTTCATTCGAGCTGTTGATCCCAAAAACGCTCTAGGGATTGAATGGAATGGATTCATCCCACATCCCTGCTCAAATCATTGGAAGAGCATTAAATGCAGTTTAGGTGCCACCACAATTACAGAAGTAAGGCTTGAAAATTTAAGCCTTAGTGGGATCATTGATGCAAAATCCCTTTGCAAGCTCCCAAAGTTGCAACTTCTTAGTTTAGCCAAAAACCAAATCCATGGAAGTGTTCCTGATTCAATATCGAAATGCACAAGACTGAAACATTTAGATCTAAGCAACAACTTGTTAAATGGGACAGTACCTGTGGCTCTTACTAAGCTGAAGAATCTCAGGAGGTTGGACATCTCTAAAAATCATTTTAGCAAGGTTGCCCAATATTCCAAACAGGAATCCAGACTTCCCAACAGCTATTCCATGAATTCAAGTGCATTACAATCAAACTCAAGCAATAAAGCAAAAAACATCACGGTTGCACCCCGTCCACAGTTAGATGTCTATGGGCATGAGCAAGGACATCATAAAGCATCTGAAAAATGGATATCATGGATGCCTGTAGTTTTTGGCATTATGTTCTTTGTGGTGCTAATATATTTTGTGAACATGAAGGCTGCTAAATTGGCAAACGATAAGGAGATTCTAAAGGCCCTTGCTCATTCTCCTCTGAAATCCCCTCCAACCAAGACCACAGAGGAAGTGAAGCCAGAAGAAAGATGCTCAGACCTTGTCTTCTTTGTTGGAGAGGAGGAGAGGTTTAAAATGGAAGATCTTCTTGAAGCAGCAGCCGACTTGAAAAGCCAGGGTTTTTTTAGCAGTCTTTACAAGGTACAACTCAATAATAATGCCCTTTTTGCTGTCAAGAGATTGAAGAAATTGCAGGTATCCTTTGAGGAGTTTGGTCAGACAATGAGAAGGATAGGGAACTTGAAGCATCGAAATATTCTTCCTCTCGTTGGTTACAATTCTACTGATGAGGAAAAACTTCTGATCTACAAATATCAGAGGAATGGAAGCCTGCTAACCCTGTTAGAGAGTAAGTTGATTGAGATCTTTTCCTTTGGCTAGTAATCTCGTGGATCTTACCAATTTTAACCTTCTAGTTAGAACATAAAAAGTATAACACATATTCGTATAGATGTGCACACATGGATTCCAAGACACATAAACACAGAAGTCTCCCAGTGCATGCTGTCAACAAACCATTTATAGGCCTGTGAAGGCCCTTGAATTTAAAGAGTAAACCAGGTTGGCTACCCTTGAAAATGGACCAAGTCAATTTCCTGAATAAGCAGTTCCTCAGTAGAATCGGACTGCTCCAAGTCATTGTTGTGCCCTTTTCATTCAGAATTGGAGAAAATCATTGATAGCATTTGAATTTAATTTCAGAAGCATCATTAATTGTAGACTTTTACCAGAAAAAACAATGAAATGTGTGTGTAAGCTTCGGATGAAACATTACAATCTCACCTTGTTTTTTGGTCATCTAAGATTTCTGAGATTTCATACCTTCCTACACCTTAGGCCTTAGCTGATTCCTTTTTTACTTTGAACTTTAGCTGATTCCTTTTTTACTTTGAACTCTATGTAGACTACATTAACGGTAAGAGGGATTTCCCCTGGAAACTTCGGCTGTCCATAGCAATTGGAATTGCAAGGGGCTTGGACTTCATATATCAGAAGTGTGGTGACTGGGATATCATTCCCCATGGGAACATTAAGCTCTCAAATATCCTGTTGAACGAAAATGAGGAACCGCTAATAAGTGAATATGGATACTTGAAATTTTTCGACCCCATGATAGCTTGCCTCTTTAACTCGAATGGATACACCGCCCCAGAGAAAACTTTATCAGAAAAGGCTGATGTCTTCAGCTTCGGAGTAATTCTGTTGGAGTTGCTAACTGGAAAACTTGTAGAAAAGAGTGGACTAGACCTTCCAAAGTGGGTCAGGTCCATGGTAAGGGAGGAATGGACTGGAGAGGTATTCGATGGGGAGATTGCCAAGGTCGAAATGTATGCTTTTCCTCTGCTGAATATTTCACTGAAATGTGTAGCAGATTTTCCCCAGGACCGACCAACCATTGCTGAGGTTCTGGAAAAGATAGAGGAGGTTGTAAACGAGCATGAAGACCTTTCCACTCCTTCTATGACTTCTACTGAATCCAATCCACAAGATTGTTGCTCACTTCACTATAACATGCCAGAGACCCCTGGATCAAAACAGTGAAGAATGTGCACCCAAAAATTTAATAAGGAACCTTGTCCAAGGCATCATGATCAGCTTCATGGTTTAGCTAATTATTGTACATATATAGCAGATTACAGGTATTGCTCCTTCTAGGGATCAAATGTGTGCTTATGGTGTATGTTTATGTGCAAGTATGTGATATTCGTAATGCATGAACCACAAGAAAGAAAGAGTTTTCTAGTCTGTTCCTATAAGAAAAAGAAGTTTTAGTAGACCTATATACTGATATTTTAGTTGGCAAACACGATGGTTTTCAGTGTGAAAAATTAAAACTGCAGCAGAACTATTACATTTTTTTGAGGCAGCAGAAATACTACATTGACATCATGACAAGTGAGACATTAGTGAGCAGTGGACCTTTAGAGACTTGTGTGACACTTATTTGATTTTAAGTAGATACACATGGTGATTCATGGATTTCTTTTACAGTCACCTTAGAAGTTTTGTCCACGACATTCCCCGGGCCATCTGGGATTCTGGGGACAGCGCCAGTGGCATATGGGCCACATCCTCGTGCCACTGGCATGGTTTGAACCCTCATCCCCCTATCCAGACAAAAAAACCATAAACCCGAAAAATACACTTTGTAATGAAGCCACCACAAAATGTGGGGTAAAATTTCATCATCTGTCTCTTGTCGAGGGAGGGGACCTCTTGGAGTGTGCCCACATCAGGTACTGATCCCAGATAGAGATGTGTGATGTATAGGATACCTCTCCAATAAACTGAATCATCTTGAGATGGGAACTGTTCTAGTGGTTTGGCTGTCAGTTACATCTTGAGACATGACTGCATAATTTCATAGGATAAACTTTTAGAACTATAATGAATTATATATCCAATTGCCTCCTTCTAATATGTCCATTTTGTAATATTCCCCACAAGTTTTAAGGTCTTCTCAACTCACACAAAGTCAGAAGTTCTTACCAATAATATTGTGAAAAGTGCATACACATACTGTTGTGTACAAACACGTGCTATAATTGTTGTGTTTCATCACATTGCAAGAGGTTCACATGAACCCATGATTTTCCTTTCTTTTTCTTTTTAATTGGGCACATGAAATTGAATTCAAAACGTCATAACACAATTCAATTTCTTTTAATGTAGATGTTAAAATCGGTTATCTTCAATATTTTTTCACTAAGTATTAACCATTAGTACTAGACAATCAAAATTCTCGGTCCATTAAAGAAGTTAACATTCATGGTTAGACGATTGCAAATAAGAATGACTAAATGTTGATCAATTACAATAATGAAAATTTTCGGCCAAATGATTCAATAACGTCTAAGTAGAAATGAATGCAAATAATCTAGTCGGGCAAATTTTTAAAACAAAATCTTACAAAATATAATTTTAAAAATTACTCAAAACGTTACGTAATTTTAATACGTGGACGAAATAGTTAGCATGACAAGTGGTAACCAACCTTAGATCCATTATTGCATCCAATCTTATCGCAAGAAAATCAATATGACTGAGTCATGAAAAAATCAAAAAAGGTATAAACAATGATAAATTAAATAAAATATTTTTGTTTTAACTTTTTAAGAATTTTCTTATCCCTTACGAAATTAAAATGGAATAAATAATTGAATTTCCACGTATTAAAATCCATTTTTCCAATGCCATATTTTAAAGCTCACCATCCCCTGTCATCCCCCCTAGGCTCCTCCAAATATTCTTACACCAGAGGATTGCCTAAAACACACACACGCAGTCTCTCTCTCTCTCTCTCTCTCTCTAGAATCTACATTTTTATATATAAATCCTTACCCATCTCAGCTAGGAATTTCATTTCCTTAGATTTTTATTGAGGAGTGGAATAACCAAGAAAGAGAAAAGAGGAGAGGGACCTTTAGGAAGAGAAGAGAAAGAGAGAGCGAGAGAGAAGATTTGCATAGCCTCTGTGTTCATCATGTACATATATGCTTCTTCTTAGATCTTTGTTTTGCTCCAATCTTCCCATCTGGGTGCTATTAAAATGGTGAGTCTTTGACTCTTCCTTCCTATCTTTCTCTAATTGTCTATTTTCTTTCCTGATCTTACCATTCTCTTTCTTGGCTCTCTGATCTACATGAATTATGGGTTATCAGGTGTTCTGGATTGAGTTTTGATTGATGCATGAAGGATCCGATGTTCCTCGATTTAGTTTAACAATTCCCACCTCATATCTGATCGGTATCCTTAACTGGGTTCTGCCTAATTTTCTGGTTAAGGTATGAAGCTATGAGTTTTCTTTTCCATTGGCTTTCTATGTACATTTTGATCAGATGTATCAATTTTCTGGATATATAGGCTTCACAGACATCAATAAATCTAGTTGACTCTAATACCCAGTTTGATTTTGATGAATGCAATCTTGTCTATCTTCAATTGCTTGCACATTCCAAAACAATTAGAGAATATTGTTAGTATTTTGGTGTTAAATTGTAATCAAATTGGGTATTTTGTATTCCAAATTGCTTTCTTTGTGACATGTAGAATATTGATTTCTATGCCAATTCACGTGGGATTGTAGAAAAGATGGCATCAGATCTCGGTAAGCTCTTCATTGGTGGGATTTCTTGGGACACGGATGAGGATCGCCTTAAAGAATATTTTGGGGCATATGGAGAAGTGGCGGAGGCAGTGATTATGAGAGATCGCACGACCGGCCGTGCTCGTGGCTTTGGTTTCATTGTCTTTGCCGATCCTGCTGTTGCGCAAAGGGTGGTTATGGAAAAGCACATGATAGATGGTCGAGCTGTAAGTTGTTTGGTTGCAAAAATCATCAAGACATATTACAATGCAAAAATTTCCAGTCAGATTAGATTAGTAATCCAATTTTAGTTGTGATGGAAGCAAAAAAATGCCACCTTTCTAGTTGTAGGAATACATTTGAATCTAAACTTAGTTCGTTTCAAAAATCCTCTAGATATTACAATGCAATAATCTTATGTCAGGTTTATTGTTTAATTTCAGTTGTGATGGAATCTAAAAATGCCTCCATTACAGCTGTGGGAATACATTTGACTGAAAGTTTAGCTCTTCCCCGTAGCATTGCAAAGATGAAAACCATTTATCCCTTTCCTCATAGCTGCAAATAGATGAATGGGAATCGGTTTTCAATAATGCCAAAGATTTTACCTTGTTGCTTTTTGACAAAATTTGTATGTCTTTGTTTTAGTTTCATTATTGGCTTCTCAAATTGTAGGTGGAAGCTAAGAAGGCTGTCCCACGGGATGATCAGCAGATAGCAAATAGAAACACCAGCAGCATTCAAGGATCACCAGGTCCAGGTCCTGGTCCTGGACGCACAAAA
This sequence comes from Ilex asprella, assembly GCA_023539305.1. Lineage (NCBI taxonomy): Eukaryota > Viridiplantae > Streptophyta > Magnoliopsida > Aquifoliales > Aquifoliaceae > Ilex > Ilex asprella. The sequence goes on from CM042197.1 coordinate 1,889,518, forward strand.
AAGATTTTTGTTGGAGGTTTAGCGTCAACAGTAACTGAGGGTGACTTTAAGAAGTATTTTGATCAGTTTGGTGCAATTACCGATGTTGTGGTGATGTATGACCACAACACCCAAAGGCCAAGAGGCTTTGGATTCATCACATATGACTCAGAAGAAGCAGTGGATAGAGTATTGCATAAAACCTTTCATGAACTCAATGGTAAAATGGTTGAGGTCAAGCGAGCAGTTCCCAAAGAGCTATCTCCAGGACCCAGTCGGAGCCCTCTGGTTGGATATAACTATGGTTTCAGTAGAGCCAACAACATCCTTAACAACTATGCTCAGGGGTATAATTTAAGCTCGATCGGCGGCTATGGGATTAGGACAGATGATAGGTTTAATCCAATTGCTAGTGGTCGTGCTGGGTTCTCTCTGTTTGCTTCTCCTGGTCATGGAATGGGTGTTAATTTAGAGCCAGGGTTGAGCCCGAGCTTTGGAGTAACCTCCAACTATAGTAACAATGGCTATGGTCGGGTTTTGACCCCTTATTACAGTGGCAATTCAAATAGGTATGGTACTCCTCTTGGATATAGTGGTAATAACAGCCGAGGTGACTATTTATTAGGCTCATTGACTCAGAATGCATGGGGAAATGGTGGCCTTAATAATTCTGCCAGCACTGCTATCCCTCGTACTTACGTGGGCTCTGGAAGTGGGAGATCCGGAGAATTTGTGGACAGCAGAACAAATTGGGGTTCTTCTCCGATATCTGTTCAGGGTGGTGGTAATTCTTCTGGCTTTAGTAGTGGGAATATTGGCAGTAGGGTTTGGGAAAACTATTATGCGTTGGAAGCTGGTGGACTTGGAAGAAACAGTGGAACAGGTGTAACCATGTCATCATCAATTGCTGCATCAAGTGGTGGTTATGAAGGGTCTTATGGGGATTTGTATCGCAGTGGTTCAGTATATGGTGATACTACTTGGCAGCCTGCATCCTCTGAGCTAGATGATTCTGGCCCATTTGGATATGGGATTGGCAGTGCAGCAGATACCACGGCTCATGATTCTGAGGGCTACATTGGAAGTTATAGTATTGCAAATAAACAGTCGAATAGAGGTAACACCTGTCCTTCCTCTTATATATATTTTTATTGATTTTGTAAGCGTAATTTTCATCTGTCAAATTCCAAAACAAATTTAAGAGGTGTTGTGAGGTTCATCCTGGATCAAATTTTTGCAACTTTCTTGGCTGAGAACCGTAGTTTTTTGTGAAAATCCATCTAAAATGAATAGGGGTAAGTAGAAAATGCAACTCTAGTGGCTTGAGTTTATCTGATGTGAAGGACATCATATTGTTAGAAATAAAACTATGAAACAGAGGTAACTCTTCTTCTACCAACAGTAGACTTTCTTGATTCATAATTTTCTAACAGTACCTTCAGTTACCTTACTGGAAGCCAACAAGAAAGAGAGGCATTTTTTGAAAAAAAATTCAAATAATAGCACCCAAGTACTCTATCCCAGCGGAATTTGAACACTGCGCGTCTCTCTTTCGGGGTGGCAGGAAATTCCACCAACTCTAATGGGTATCATCAATGTCAGGTTCAAGTTTACTTCAGCTGAAACAAGTAGGAAAATCTTCCGTTAGAACTTTCTGTTTTTAAATCGACCATGAACTTATGGATAATCTTAGTAGTTCATACTGATCCTCAAAAGGGAGATGTTCCATACCCCTGAGCTCATGGTACGCTCAACCCCGGTTGCCCTGATTTATCCATGCTGTCCATGGTATATCGATCTAAAGAGAGAGAAATCCACTGAAGGTAAAAGGACTGGTTTGAGGCTGACTTCATGGGAAGCTTGAGAAGATGCCTCAGTCACCAACGTTGAGGCTCAATATTCTGATGCTTGTACATCAAAATATAAGAAGTATTCAAGGACATGTAGGTTTGTGGTAATCCTGCAATACTTCATATTATATCTGACAATGCCAATGCTCAATAATAAAAAGGTTTTTTGAAAGTGTACGTGATTGAAACTTGAAAGGATTCACAATTACTAGATTATGATGTAACTCTTGTTGAATTCTTCGTTAAAGTTGTTTATAAGCCAGTACAATTTAGTAAGATTCTTATAATGTCCGACCTTTCCCCTGAACAAACAGTTGTCTAGTTTGTGGTATCTCTTTCTTATTATTGGAATGTGCTTTGTTTAATTCCAGTGTTTGAGGGTCATGGTGAGCATACCCAATTGTGACAACCTTTTTTATTAGTTCTCGTTCAATCTTGTAATGCATGTTCCTCTATTATAGATGCTATCCCTTTGTATTAATGCTTTGGTCGTCACTTTTCAGGAATTGCTGCATAGGAGATTTTGTTATTCGGATATCAGAAGTTAATTGTAGGAGAAAAGACTTCTGTGAATCAGGTGCACTTACACACCTATTCCTAGTGGAAATATCAGCTTATAAGGAAATTGATCATATTGACCTAATGGTGATTCTTGATTTGAAGTATACATATTCTGAGAGAGCAATTGTATGGGATTTTGTGAAGGTTTGAGATTTGTTTCTTCTATATGAAATTAGGTTTGCTACTTGCATTTTGAGACGTAATACCAGATTGCGGGATATACTCAGAAGGATCTATTCCAGTTATTGTGTTGTGCATCTCTTCAACATGATAGTACTGCTGGTACTACATCAAATAACAGATTTTCAATTTTTTTTTGGATATTCTTTTATCATTTTGTCCACTGTATTGTCTGGCAAAGCAGCTGGCGCTTGTCCGTATACTTTTTTTCTTTCTTTCTTTTCAGGATTTGTTTGTCTGCAATTGTATGTGAGATTCTGAATGATTTATTAGCGTGAAACATTATAGGGATACCCGCTCAGGATCCCCGATATTAAGTGACTGAATATTCTGATTCATTTTCGTCAGAGATTGTCTGTTTAACTTGTTTAAACTTGATTTGGGCATAAATAGATGGCGTGTATGACATATTTGTTCATTTGACATTGATTTGCTTTCCCAGCACTGCCAGTTCCTTCTCTTTTGATGGTGTAACAACTTGGTCATTGAATAGTTCAAGCACTTGACACTGTCATGGACAGCTCATCCAAGTTGACTCAAAAGCAGGAGGGGAAGGCTCAAAAGGACAGTCTTACTAAGCAAGAGGGTAGCAGGCAAAACGGAGCTGATTGGCTTTTGGTCAATCAGGTCACATGAATTACTTGATACTTCGTTTTGTTGAAGAAACAGGTAGATAATCTAAATGGAATAGAACTCCTTGGTCGAAGTCAGCCTGTTAGGACATTTGAAATTTTCCTATCAGGTAATATTCTAGAACACTGGCAGTTTTTGCGTACGTAAAATTATGTAGTATTATGTAGTACACTTCAAGCTTTCTAGTATTGGTTTCCGATCTTGAAAACATTGCTGTGTGGTTATGCTGACTCTCGTCCTGAGTTCCCCAGCCAGATTGTACTCCTAATGCAGCTGTGCACCAAGTCCATAGCAAGTGTAGGATCAATACTTGTCTGATGAATTCGTCCACCCCTGTTGAGTTATGGATTTATCAAAGAGACGTTGAGGTTATCTTTGAAAGAGAAACAAAGGAAAAGTGAACGAGGAAAATAATTTTTATTATGGTGTTGTGCAATCTTGATCTGTTATAGATGAGAATCTTTAGGTACGATGTTTTGCTCGTTGTTTGGAGATGGGGTCTAGACTCTAGAGTATTAGGATAGAGAAAACTAACACTCTGGAAACTCAGAACATCATCATGCACAGGGTGGTTGCGCAACCCTGATCATTTTTGCCATATGATCAAGAAACAGCTACATCAGGCAACGCATTTCCTCGAACAATGTTCTTCAGACATCTTGATCCTGAATCTTATTGAATCGGAAGATATGGATCGACAAACATGAGGGGAAAATGAAGACAACCCGCTTACTAAAGCTCACAGAGCAAAACAAAACTTACAATGTAATGAACCTAAGTTGAGCACCAAACATAGCTCCAAAAGACAAAGCACTTGTTCTAGCGGTGGAAACCTCAATCACTCAATCATCTACCCGGTACAAACTACCCGTACCCAAGTTCTTTTGCACTTGGTAGAGTTCTTACTGTACCAATAGCATCGAACCAGTACCTCAGAATTCTTCAATGATTTCTTCAAGCTATTAAAGCGGGAAGTTTCAATCTGCACAGCATGTCTTTCTACCCTTTCTCAACCAACCTCTGGTTGCTACAAGAAACAGAGAACTCCACCAATGTAGATGTTTCCGGTGCTTCCTCGGTTGCTTGTGCATTGTTGGAATTGAGTGGTCAAGACTCTCAACATGACAGGAGTCCGACTGAAATCTCCAAGACTAAGGAGTTTCTGAACATAACCGTACAATCAATTAGGCCAAGAATTAAAATTTCATTTCGAAACGTTTCTGTTTCCATAAAAATCAAAATAAATTATTGATTGAATATTAAAACTCTTATATTTTTAGAAGTTTCGACCAGTATTGTGAAAATAAATTTTTAACTTTTTCTTTGTTTCATCTTATTTTTAAAATGCTTCCTAAACATTACCGAAACGTTTCTGTTTTCAAGCATATCAAAATTATGTATCGACTTGCCTAACCTGACCATTTTATCAGGTAAAAACAGAAGGTGTCTACAAATTCTCAAGCAGCAAAGACATATTAATTATTTGGCAGCTTCAAAATACCATTGATGGTCAAAACATTTATAAGAACAAACACTGTTAAACACCAAAACCAAATCAGTGGCACTTAAGCCTATCCTAACCTTTTGCCTCAAATCACCACGCGGATATGAGCTCCCTATATAACCCCCATGATTATCAATTCATTAAGGCAAGTAGCGGAAAGAAAAGATAAAAAAGACTTGAGCTGAAATATAGACAACGAGCAAACGTGGCAGGACGATGCTTGGAGCACACACAAGTTATAACACCTCAACATAGGATATTGTAAGATTATTGGTACTGTTTACTACTACCACCAGCCTTGATTCTAGTCTCCAAAAGTCACACGTGTATACTCTTCCGCACCAGGGTAACGAAAGTTCAGAAGAAAGCTCTACTGCCATAAAACACTCGGGACCCGCTGTTCTTTGACGCCTGTAACGTCTGATCCGAAGTTGAATTTCCAGAACTGGTTGGCCCACTTTCAATGTCCATTGGAAGCTTCATCTTTGCCAATGACTCAGTGAATTGCTGCATGCTTTTCATGTACATATCCACAATCTCCTGTTGCACCACCTTTTGCTCTTGCTCAATCTTCACACTAACAACAGGCTTTGCAAATGTGTTATCAGAAAACCCGCCTGATGCATTACTCTCAGTATCACCACCATCTTCACTTTTTTCTTTCAGATTTTCTTTTGGAGGTGAAACATATTCCTCATTTGGAGATTTTGAAGCTTGTGGGATTTCAGAAGACTCGGAACTTACAGGAAGTGAAGCAGATGGGGAACAATTAATTGACACACTGCTTGGCGGAGAATTGTGCTCTGGGAGGTGGGTGGAATTGATGCTGTCTCTCAAGAAGCTTTCCACGAAACGAACACCTTCTTCTGAGCTCTGGTGATTTTCAGTATCAGACGAGACCAAGCCCTCGGAGCTCTGAGAGTCCAAACTGGCACATGGGACACCAAAATACTCCGAAACCATCATATGATTCTCATTCACTATATTCAGATCAGGAAACTCGATCTTGTCAAAGTCACTTGAGAGTGACTCAGATACCTCAGTATCCTGCACAGGCACATTTCTAGCCACAGATGCGGGCAGTGCAGGAATAGCTATAACATCTGGTGAAGCTCCATTGTAAGAGAGAGACAAGTGAACAAAGCCAGCTGGGGAATGGAAGAGATCAGTTGAGGAGAGAGAGAACTCGTTTTCTAACTTCCCATTCTTGATGAGAACTTCAGACAGAGGCACCAAAGCAAAGCCCAGTAACTGGTCCTCAAGATAATTCTTCACCCTACTCAGCATCCATACCTCACATTTCAGAGAGGAATCAAGTCTCCTAACATTAAGGCGGAGATGCTCATTGAAGACCGGATTCTTCCCACCCCCATTAATGATCTGGGTGGAGACTGTGTCTTCAGGATCACTGGTAAGGCAAAGTTTAGCATAAACATCTTGCTTGTGGTATATGCAGACGTTATGGATGTCCCTAGCCTGATGTATATAAACCTCAAGAACCCCACACACGGCAAATTCCTTTCTTTGAACCTCCATTTTCCCTGATAAGCAACCTGGGTTCTCCACAAAAAGATTAGTGTTCTGATTCTCAGGCTCAGCAAAAACAGAGCCCTTGAATGGTGACACAACAGACTGAGGGGAATCCATGACAATGACCAGAAATTAAACCTGGCAAAATAAAAGAAAAAGCGGATTGAAAACCGAGTAACCTCAGATTGAAACCCAAAATTAAGAATTAGACAACTCCTGGTAAATGGTAATGTTTCGGCTCCCTAGACACAACCCCAAATCCAAAGAAAAACTGAACTGCACTTAGAATACATGTGCAAGAACCACCTATTTATTAAGTCAAAAATCCCAATTCACCACGAACCCTCAGACTTGACACAAAATTAGAGCCTAATTGTATTCTTCAATTATTCTTAGAACTCGAAAGCCAACAATCAAAGCCAATTCCCAGATCGAATCTCTAGAATAAAACTCAAAACATTACGCTCTCCAATTAAACCCCAAACCAAAATATACAAAATCGACAACCGTGATTCAAACTGCCATGCCTCTCATATGTCAGAACTAAAAACTCAACATCAAGAACCAAAACACACGTCCAAACCCCGGACTTTTGCTGCAATAAACCCCAATTTCTCAAAACCAAGCAGCCTAAGACTTACAAATTATGAGACATTTTAGATTAGCAACTACAACGATAAGTACAAAAACTTGCGACAAGTAAAATTCAAGTGTACAAGTAAAATTTGCACATAAAGAAGTCAAAAACACACCCAATGAGATTGATTAATGACAGCCAGACCCCAAATTTAGAAACAGGCAAGACCCATCACAAAAAAACCTAACCTGAGCTAAAACACAGCCGAAATTGCCAAAACCCAGCAAGCAAAATCCCCAATAATGAGATCTGTCGAGTAGACAACTTCACACCCTAGACTCCAAACCTAAAAATAGGCAAACACGAAATCCATATATGACCAGATACCAATAAGGCTACCAATTTTTTCCTCACATGAACAATGTAACAAGTAGCAACCATAATCCAAGGGAATGAAACAGGGAAAGCGATTGCAAATCGATACAAAAGATCTCACGGAACTCTAAAAAATGGGTAAATTTAATCAATCCCTAGATCAAAAAGCACATGAAAACAGGGAATTTTAGCACTAAAAGATAACAGAAACGACTAAATACTGAGACGAGTGTGTACTTTCCTTGCCTTTAGCTCAAAAATCAAAAGGACCAATTCTGTGGAAATCCAATATCTGTCGACGATCCAGTTCGTGAATCGATGCGTTTTCGATGGACCAAATGCTAGTATACTAAAACAGTAAAGACAAGAGAATAAAATCTACTGAAACTTCATTGGGTTTTGAAGCTTGTCGGAACCCC
>CM042197.1:1902125-1930487 GCA_023539305.1 Ilex asprella
TGAAAAGATTAAAAAAATGAATCAATATCATTTCACCAAAATATGTTCATAATCTGAGGAAAACATCAAAATCAAAGTGTTTTCATCTCACTTTGAAATCTCATAATCTCTGCCAATATAACAACATAATAAATAGTCCACATGTGCTATGAGTCAACAACAACATTTAAGTAATGTCATGTTATCAACAACATTAAAACAATGTCGAGCTATCTACAACATTTAAGCAAAGTCAAACTATTTCACGATAACTGCGCAGTGTCCAAATCAACTACATATAAGTCATGTCAAGCTATCAACAACTCTAGCACAGTGGATACTACTCAAATCACACGTTTTCCAACAAAATATATTTGATCTATAATTTAAGCAACTCAACTCAAATCAATTTGGAAAAATTGATTTCTTACATATAAGAGAATAACTTAATATATCATACTTTTATTTTCAAGTATTATAAAACAGTACACTTCATCTTTACCGCTGACAGATACCCTTCATTTCTTTACGGTCAATCCCTATGTGTAACCGAAGTAGTAGCCTTCTACTCTAACAGTTAACACATGGATTAATGCAAATGAGTATCGAATAAAAAATATTTTAACTAATTCAAATCAATGCATTGTTTCGAACCAACGTGTGTTACCGTACTCAAAATCCTAATTCGGATCTATAATTTTCAGTCCAAATTTAAAATCATCAATCATAAGTTTTAGAATATGTTAATAATTCATAAAGAATATAATACATGTTTTTAAAATGAATTTGAAAATATTCGACTAATCTGGAATTGAGAAACCCTATTTTGCGCTATTTTTCGATCCGAAATAGACAAAAATTAAATGATGTTATTTTTCAATGAAATTTCATAAAAATACTCAACTAACCTATCTAATAATAAATATAAAATTTATTTTTCCAAAATCACCCAAAAATTGGTCAAATTGGCCCCGAAGGCCAAAACAGTCATTTTGATCTGGTCGTCGAATCAACTTGAAATTTTACCAGGACCTCCGCACGGACGTTACCGAACTTTTATGACCGAAAGAGGTCGATCTGAGGTCAGACGCTCTCTCATGCATCGTCGGGGTGCCCTGGTGTACCTTATCCTCCTTCATCTTCTTCCTCGATCACCTTGACCAAAATCCTAGGTTCCTTCCACTAGTACTTCTCTCCCTTATTTCTCCCTAGTCAATACATTTTTTTACCTAATTTTTGAACATAAAAACTCACCACACATTACTCTAACAAACCCCATAATTCTCAAGCTTTGAATTAAGCTTAAACTCATAAAATAAAAAGGTCAAAGTTAATCAAAAAATAAGGTTTTTAGTTTATGTCTAAACCTGCAACTTGCATTTTAGCCATCTTAACAACTTCTAAATCCATTTCTAAGATTACCAATGGATTCCTAAGGTCCAATTTAGTTAGAAACAACCTTCTCTCTGAAGCTTATCCCCCAAACCAAAAGATCAAAAATCCACTATGGCTGAAACTTCATCACCACCACCCCACCACCTCTGACCATGACAAACTTTGAAATCACCACAAAAAAACTCCTCTACCTCCCCACAACATAGCTATGCCAACCAAATTCATCAAAATGACCTCAAACTCAAAATCCATTTCATAAAAACTAGAACTCGAAAATTTAAAACATGAATTTGAGCAATTGCAGTACATGGTATGAAATTCTAATGATACCATCCCTCAAATTAGTCTAATAACATACATTTAATCGTTCAAAGTCACTTCTTCCACAATTCCAAAATTTTAACTTTGATTTTTCTCTCTCTAGCTTCTCTCTTCTCCCTCTCTTCTCTCTTGGCGGTTCTACCTTATCAAGAGAATTACTGAAGTCTTAAACACCTCGTCAAACACTCTAGAATCATGGAGAAGGCTAGGGAGAGCTCCCTTGCTACCAAGTTGCAGCTTGGAAAACAATGACATTTTTGTAAATAATTCAACTTTTTTTTAATTCTAATTATTTTTTTTATAATTGTATTCATATTCGAAAACGCACTAAAAAAATATCTTGTTATATTTTTTTTCGTACACATGCATGCTTGAGTTTTACAGAAAATATCATACCAACAATATGCATGTCTTGATAGAAGGGAAAAAAAACTCACAGGTTGACAACACCAAGCAACGTCGACCCATCGTTCTTCACAGTCACAATATATTTAACGTCAAGGTAAATAAAGATGCAAGACCATTAATATACTGACAAGTTATAGTGATAAAATTTATCTAGTAAAATTTTTTAAAGTCATAAAAATAAATTTTATCTAACTAATATATAGTGATAACATTTATCTAACAAAAATTTCAGAATATTAGTGATAAAGTTTATCAAGTAAAAAATTTGGAAGTCATAGAGATAAAATTTATCTAACTAATATTTTTTGTGGGCATAATTATCTTTAGTGTAATAATTAGGGATAAAATAGAAAATCAAAAATTTTAAAGTTTATTTAGCTAATATTTTATGGGCATAATAGTCTTTATCTTTTAATTTTTAATTTTAATTTTTAATTATTTTTATTTTTCATTCATCCAACAAAAAATAAAGAAAATAAAATATATCATTTCTACTTTCATTCATCAAATGATAGAAAGTGTATCTCTCATATTTTTTATTTTTTATATTTTTTATCTTTTCTATCAAACATAGCATAAGTCTCACAAACATCCATTAATAGTCCGACAGCTATCAATATACTACATCATTTTAGATTTAAAATTGAAAAGTTTTAGTGGACACAACTTTTCTCGGTTGTGATACTTAACCTGACGGACGCTGTGATTCTATCTTTTCAATTCACCGCTCCTAACCTAATCCATAGCAGGCCACAACGGCTATATATTTAAATCTCTTCACATGGACCAAACAAACCATGCCTCGCTTTCAAAAGGACGAAAGACCCCTTACAAAATTAGCTTTAGGTTCGTTTTGGATCTAACAGATTGCCCAAAGACGGGCCCATTATTCTCAGCACATTCAAGACGGAGGGCCCATTTCTGTCGGTGAAGTATCTAGTGTTGGAAAAAAAATTGGATGTAACGATAACATTGTATCATTATTTAATGATTTCATAATCTAATAATAAATTTAGAGTAATATTATGTATCTCAAATTTACATCTTAAATAAATAGAGACCATTGGATCAGTAGGTCCCATTTAAAAAAATTGATGAGACTCACTCATCTAACGATCCCCCTTCATTTGAGATGCAAATTTAAATTATAAATTTATAATATATAATATTTCCTATAAATTTATAAATGAAAAAAGTAAATCTTACTTGAGTGATTATTAAATGATATGACAAGGTTCTTATTAAAATATGTGAGATTCATCTGTCCACATGTTATTTTATTACTACACAATTACGCCTAATATTTTTTTTCATGGTTTAGCAACTATTTTGAATTTAGAATGACATCAAAATTATATGAATATCATGAACCTGAAAAATAAAAGGAAATAAGATTTTTTTTTCTTTTTTTCTTTTTTTTTGGTAATGAGAGGAAACAATTTATTCAATGAAGTCATATCTTATCATGTTTAGATTAGATTGTATAATTTTAATTTCTCGACTTATCCATGTTATTTTTATATTAATAAATAAGAATTGTATTTTACAACCTAAAAGTTTAAAAAATATATATTTTATACGCTCAAATATTATTTTTATTATATTGCAACTTAAATATATCGAAAATGTTGTAATGTTGCTTTTCTATTAGACTATATTATTTTTTTCGTTAGCATCAATGAGAAGGTTTTTGATAGAAAAAATAACGAAAGCAAACAAAATTGTCACATTGCAACATTTTTTACACATTAAAAGTGCAACATAGAAAATTTTATATTTTAGGGTATATGATAAAATTCGACCTAAAAATTTCATATAATAAAAGATATACATTTTTTTCCTATAATACCAATTAAATAAATGATTTATATCTAACCCTGATTTTAATTTATTTTTAATTCAATAAAATTTTAATCCTAACTATATGGATTCGATTACATAACTGGTCTTAATTTATTATTTTTTTAAAGTGATAATATAATTTTCATATTCTTATTGGTGTTAAGATATCAGATGGACACATCTTACTGGGCCTAGAGACCATAAGACTTTTCCGAGGATATTTTCGTCATTGCGACGTTTTAAGTTTGAACTTTTAAACCCTACTTGGCATACAAAATCCACTGCTCAACGGTCATCTTTCACCAAGAAAAAACGTTCTTTCGTCTTCCCTCTGTGCAAACATTTGGATCGAAGCCTTCAAGACTCTCTCTCTCCCTCTATCACAGACACGTCAGATCTCTCTCGCTCTCTTTCTCCCAAGAGAATCATGAAGTCGAGAACAGAGATTTCAGATAATCGATTTTTGGGAAGAATTTCGGCCTCATCGATAAAGAACCTCCTTCCTAGATCCGTTTCCGGTAAGCAGAAGACAAACACTATTCATACAAAATCACGATGTAACAGCGAAAACACTCCACCGGTTGATCCCAACATAGTGACGGACAACAGCACAGTCTTACCTTCAATCCCCAAACAATCACAACTGAAGCTCACAAATTCCCCAAAGGAAATCATCAGTTCGGATGATCACCATGAACTACCAGCACATCCAGATCCGCCAGTCAAGGTATTCAATAATATGATGATTTTGATTTTGTTGAAGTTTTTAGGTTATTATCTGCGTTGTTCGGTTCATAAACCTGTATGAGCGTTTTTTGGTTGGATAGGTTATGGTGAGGATCAGACCAGTTAATGACCATGAAAGTGGGCATTCGACGGTCAGGAAGGTTTCTGATGATTCAATATCGGTCGGGGATAGAAATTTTACTTTTGATTCAGTTCTTGATTCAAATTCAAGCCAGGTTTGAAAAACAGTTCTTTGCAACTTTATAAATTGAAGATTCTCATTTTCTTTATCGATTAAGTGAGTTCAAGTGACTGCCTGTTTGTCCCAGAAAACTGAATTTAGCAATTAAACTAAGAAACTGAATTTTCTTATATCCATTCATGACATGTAAAAGAAATCCAAAGATTTGAAGATTTTTGTTGTCTGACAACAAATTACACGTACCAGAAAAAAGGCACATGTACTGCGATTTTGATTTATAAGCTGCTTTGAATTCTACCAGGAGGATGTATTTCGATTAGTTGGTGTCCCACTGGTTAAGGATGCCTTAGCAGGCTACAACACGTCAATCTTGGCATATGGACAGGTAATTAAAGACCAATGTGATCATATATCATACATGTACTTGATTGTAATCTTGCAGCGAATTGACTTTTGGTAAAATTCTCACTAGACTGGAAGTGGAAAGACTTATACTATGTGGGGTCCACCAAGCGCAATGGTCGACGGTCACTCAGCCAACAGTCTTCAGGGCATTGTTCCACGCATCTTCCATATGCTGTTTTCTGAATTTCAGAGGGTATGTTTGTTTTCAGCATTTAGTCAATAGTGAAAAATGAAGAATGCTAAGGTGTGACTTATTGTGCATCCTCATTCAGGAGCAGGAGAATGCAGTAGGTAAACAGATAAATTTTCAGTGCCGCTGTTCGTTCCTTGAGGCAAGTGGTACTTTTAACCGTTTACTATTGGTCAGGACTTGTGTTTTTACGTTTAGTGTAATATGTGTAATGTTGTTGATTTGCTTTCACAGATATACAACGAACAAATTGGGGATTTACTTGATCCAACCCAACGAAACCTAGAGGTGGAAATATCTGTCCTTTTTTGTTCTCTAGTTCTCTGTCATTAGTTTCATGGGGAGCTTTTTATCTACGATTGATGCTAATAGTGGGAGTTGTTGAGCTTTCCAGATAAAGGATGATGCCAAAAATGGATTCTACCTAGAGAATCTGACTGAGGAATACGTGACTAGCTATGAGGATGTAACTCAAATTCTGATTAAGGTAGGAAAAATATCAAGCTTCTGATTTTTAGTGCTGCTTATATTATGTTCAATGTATTCATATTGATGAATTTCTCATCATCTTCATGAAAAAATTTCAATGCCTCAATGTTGTTGACTTCTTTATGTTCAGGGACTTTCAAGTAGAAAGGTTGGAGCAACAAGCATAAATTCTAAGAGTTCAAGGTCCCATCTTGTGTTCACATGCATGATTGAGTCCTGGTGCAAGGTATTATCAATTGTTGAAGTTTTGAAATGCTTTCAACTAGTGTTACCCATTAATAGAAATAAAAAGGTCGCTTTGATTGTAATATACTGCTATATGAAAGGTGGTTTTGTGGTAAACAAAGCTTGTCTATACTTCAACTTTGTAATCATCATCAGTGCACTTGTCTGAATCTCATTGTTATTCATTTATATTTGTTTTGGTAATGTATCAGAGATATGGTATATCATGTTTTGATACAGTAGCATATAGACTGAAAGCTGAAGTCTACGATACTTTTTGCTTATTATCTGTTAAATGAAACTCACATTGCTATGGGCCACATATAACCAGACAGCTGTTTTGGTTTATTTGCATCTATGTTCTATGATAGGAGCCCAGGAAGTAGAAACTCATGAATGAATGGTGATTTTTATCATTAGAGCTATGTAGTTTTAACTATTTATTTTTAAAATTATAAACTGTGATTATGTTTGGCTGATATTCCAAGTATTTGTTTTATTTTCATTTTTGTATTTACTCAGTCATATAGTTTGGAAAAAACTTGTACTTCAGGAAACCTCGTCAAAGTGTTTCGGTAGTTCAAAGACGAGCAGAATCAGCCTCGTTGATCTTGCTGGACTTGACAGAAATAGACTTGATGATGCTGGTATAATGTGTGTGAAGGAAGCACAGTATGTAAAAAAGTCCATATCACAGCTTGGGTATGATGACATGATCTCTCTAACAGCACCTATAGTGGTATTTGTCCTGTTGTTCGTTGAATTATTATTCTGTCAAAAATTCTTCTAGCTTGATTCTATGCTTCTCAATAATTCCCACTATTTGAGCGGATCTTAATAATCCACATGGTTAACTTTTATAGACATCATGACCCGACATCGATAAATTTCAGCTTAACTCAAGAAAGTTAGTTTTGTTTACTGAGTTGAATGCATGTATTATTCTTGTCATGTTGCTTTGTAGTACCATAACATGAGGAATCACGGAGCGTTGTTTCTTTGTTGTAGTCTCCCTTGTCTTCTCTCACAGGTTCCGTCTTCTTGTTTTTGCTTGGAGTTTGTCAATGCGCCATCTCTTACTAGTACGACATCACTATTTTCTCTTCTTACTAGTGAAGCTAATGGCAGTATGGCACTATCTCCCAATATGTTTTACAAATTGTTTGGTTTGCTTTGAAACTCTAATAGAAATGTGTAGATCACAAGGTACTTAAGGAAGACCTAGTAAATATTGTATGCTTCAGATGCAGTGAGCAGCATCCTCCTATAGCTCCTTCCCCATGTTAACGATCAATACAACAGAAAGGAAACTTGTCACTTGGGCAGTCTTGTTGCTTGGGTGATGGTATGACCATTGATCTTCAGTGCTCTCCCAAGTTTGTTTAGCGTTTCCTTTAAGTGTCAGTCATTAATCTTTTTGTCCTTATCCTTCACTCATAGTTCTATAATCCCTGGGAAGTCCTCATGTTGCACCCCTCTTTTTTTTGTTAAAAAAAAATGTAGTCACTACTACTTGGTCTTAAATGGTTTTTCTCTTCGAGGCCTGAGCATTAGTGTGATTGCATGTGAGAAAGATATACTTCCAATTTTCATGTGTTATTTGACGTCCAGAATTTCAATTATGATATCGTGAGTTCGTGACTATTTTCTATTATTTCTCTTTCATTTGGTATTCTCAAATTATCTTTATGGGACTTTGCAAAGTTCATCTGCAGCTGCATTCAAAATTTATGCATATTTTTCAAAAACTTAAACTTCCATGAATGCTGTGTGCCACTTCCAGGTAATTAGTTGTAACTGCAATTGACAATGAATTAGCCATGGTCTGAATTCAGCTATTGCTTCTCTATAATGTTTTTCCTAATGGATTGGTGCAGGTTCTTGGTAAATAACCTCACCAACAGAACTCAACCAGGAAAACCTGAGGCTGCTGTTCCATGTTCAAGTTCCAGTTTAACGCATTTACTGAGAGAAGCACTTGGAGGCAATGCCAAACTCACTGTTATATGTGCCATCTCCCCAGATAAGAAGTAATTGATGCCAACCTGAGAACTTTTACATTCTATATACATAAGCTGAATAGTAATTGATGAACCTTGGGAACAAATGATGTTACATGTAGCCTCATGCTGATGACTACCATTGGTGGTTCAAGAACTATTCAGGTCATTTTTTTTTTCTTTTTTTAATAAAAGATTAAAGAAGAGAAGTGAGAACAGAGATACGCTATTGATGACAAGATATTCTCAAAGAAAATGAAAAAAGAATGTAGAGTTCCAAAAAAGGAGGAAAATTAATGGCGAGCCGCTTTCCATTTTGGTTGAAAATCAGGCAGAGGCACTAGCCAGGTCATTCTAAGTGTCCTTCAACTGTTTTTAAAACAAGTATGATTAGTTGAAACAATTTAATGCGTCAGTTTATGAACATGGCGATCCCTTCCCCAGAATGAATCAAACTAATTGTGATTCCACCAGAAATAAACCTGAAATCTCTGGGGTTTGTCTTTGTGTTTTTGTTTTTAGTCTTTCCTTACACCTTTGTTGACTGTGTAGGTGTAACAGTGAAACAATGAGCACACTCAGATTTGGACAACTCACAAAATTCATGTCGAATGAGCCAGTAATAAATGAAATTAGAGAGGATGATGTTGATGATTTGAGTGACAAGATTCGACAGCTGAAGGTATTTTTCCTTGTCCTCCTGAAGATATGCATTTAATGTTAAAGTTGATTAAACTGAGTGGATGATAAACGTGACTTGTTGATTGTTGCAGGAAGAACTGATTAGAGCAAAGTTAAATGCATGCAACTCATCCAGAAACAACAGCGGATATTTTATGGGACGAAGCATTCGTGAAAGCGTGAATCAATTGAGACTAAGCCTTAATCGCTCATTGATTCTGCCCCGTATAGATAATGATTCTGAAGAAGATGTGCATATTGACGAGCATGATGTAAGAGAACTATGCCAGCAGTTTGATAATTTGCATCGTTCTTATGAAGAGAACTCAAAGGACACCTTTGAGAGTAGAGACTCCACCCAGTTTGCCTCTGTAGAATGTTGCAAGACAGGCTTAACAAATGAACACTACGTGAGCTTTTCAGAAGACAGTGACAATGAAGAAATTAGCTCAAAAGAATCTGAGACCAACATTCCACATCAGGACTGCATTGAATCTGTGACTGACATTGAAAACTTTCATCACCCCGCAAGGACCACTGATCCTGCCTTCAGAAGTAGGATTTTAATAAGTGCATGCCGTCAGTCTGCAGTACTCCAAGATCCAACATTGTCTGAGTCGCCAAAAATTGAAAACGCAGAGAGGAAGAGCATAGTCATCTCATCAAATCATGTGGAAAATCAGGAGAATGTGCTAGAGAGTTCCAAGTTCAATGCACTGGTATTACGGCACTCACTCAAAGAAAGTGATCACATTAGATCGTCTTTGCAGTCAAGTAAAATATTTCCAGGTCCCACAGAGTCCTTAGCTGCTAGCCTTCAAAGAGGCTTACAAATTATTGACTACCACCAGCGGAACTCCACATCAAATAAACCTTCAGTTGCTTTCTCTTTTGAGCACTTGACTTTGAAACCGAGTCCAATAACTGACAAGGCCAATGCTTCTGTCCAAACTTTGCCTGACGAGAGACTATCTTTAGATGGACCTTATGCTTCTTTCCTGTGTGCATCTTGCCAGAAAAGAGGACTTGGTGCCACAAATGGAGTCCAGGATAGCTCGAAGATATGGACTGTTGCAGTAGATGCGGCAGGGACTTCAACTGAATTCGCAGATCAAGTGCCTGACGTATGTCTGGGCTTAAATTATTAATATTGAGCTTGTTACATCCTTTGTTTATGTGCTTCTAATTGAAGATTGTCTCTTCTATTACTTCTTCATCAGGATGCTGTAAAAGATTTGGAAGAATCCATCAAAAGAGAGAAGGAGCTTGAAAATGTTTGCAAGGAACAAGCAGCCAAAATAGAGCAGCTAAATCATCTGGTGATAATCTTGTGTTCTTAAAGTGTTCTCTTCTTCACGTATAAATGTTATTAATGATCCAATATTTCTTCAGGTAGAGTTATACAAACATGAGAGAGAACAGAATGCTATCATTGAATATAGCAATGCTCATCAACATCGTGTTGAGGACTTGAAAAATGAAGTGCAAGGAATTGATAATCTGAAAACTGAAAATAATTATCCAGTGAAGGATGAAAACAAGGTTTGTTGTTGTGTTCGCTGCCCTCACTGCTTTGATGTATTTTCCTTGATCTCGTTTGTTGTTGTATATTTTTTGGAATATTAATTTTCTTTTTGTTCTTATGTGTCGTTTGGAATTTTATCAGCTTCTGAGATGGAATGATAGTGAAAATCAAGAACCAGAGATTATTAAGGAAGAGTGCGAAATAAAAGAAATCCAGGAAGAATTGGAACCGGAGCACAGGAGGACATCATTCGATATGAATGAGAAAGAAGCACTTCTCAAAGAAATTGAAGGTCTACGGAGCAAATTGCAGTCATATACTGATGCATCTCCACACAGGTCTACTGATAGACTAAGATCCTCCTTGTTATCACAGTCAATTCAATTGAGAAAAAGTTACGCACATCCTCGGGGTAAGGGAGATGATGAACTTGAGAAGGAAAGGCAAAGATGGATGGAAATGGAGAGTGATTGGATTTCTTTGACTGAGGAATTGAGAATTGATCTTGAGTCCAACCGTCAGCGTGCAGAAAAAGTGGAGATGGAATTGAGATTAGAGAAGAAGTGCACCGAGGAGTTGGATGATGTACTTAAAAGGTCTGTCCTTGGGCATGCTAGAATGGTCGAACATTATGCTGAACTTCAGGAGAAGTATAATGACTTGGTTGGAAAGCACCGATCAATTATGGAAGGGATAGCAGAGGTGAAAAGGGCAGCTGCAAAAGCAGGTGCAAAAGGTCATGGCTCTCGTTTTTCCAAGTCTCTTGCTGCGGAGCTTTCAGCCTTGAGAGTTGAGAGGGAGAGGGAGAGGGAATTGCTGAAAAAGGAGAACAGGAGTCTAAGAATTCAACTTAGAGACACTGCAGAAGCTGTCCATGCTGCTGGTGAACTTCTTGTTAGGCTGAGAGAAGCCGAGCAATCAGCTTCAGTTGCAGAGGTATGTACATATATACAGCTTTTATGATTTTACTTCCCTGTCAATAAATATTTCCGATTGTGGCCAGAATGCTCTTTTCTTAAACAAATGAACAGTACATTTTTACATGTTGAGGTAAAACCTCATCAGACCTTTGCTTGTACACCCGCCAGTACAACCAAGAAATCAGGGTTGTTTGATGGGCAATAATTTACTAATATGATATGAATCCTTTAAGTCACCTTAGATAAATCAGGGAACATAAGTAAATATGATGCCAACATAGTCAGGAATAATCCTTAATACATTCATATTAATGAAATAACGATTATAATTATATGCACTTGTGGTGAGCATACATTAATTATATGCACTTGTAAGTCATAGCTTACAGATGTTTTATCTGCCAAGTGCCAATGCTTCTTTTTTTTCATCTATGCAGGAAAACTTTACGAGGGTTCAGGAAGATAATGAGCATTTAAAGAAGCAAATAGAGAAACTGAAGAGAAAACACAAGATGGAGATGATCACCATGAAACAGTACCTTGCTGAGAGCCGATTGCCAGAAGCTGCATTACGGCCACTATATAGGGAAGATTCTGATGTTGCACACAACTACACAACCCCACTGCCAGATGATGATCAAGCATGGAGAGCAGAATTTGGAGCGATATATCAAGAACATTATTAACTGGGATAATTTAAGTAAATCCAATGGGAGTCGGATTGTTGGGGGGCCAACACACTGGCTAGGCTTGAACCCCCCTCCTTTCAGACCCTACTTGGGTCCGAGCACATAATCATCTTTTTAATCTGTGTTTTGGGTTTTTTTTTCCTTCTCTTTTTTCCCTTTAAGCTATGCGTGTATCTATTGTATTACAGGTTTCATTCTTTCCCCTCCAATGGGACAGACAGATATGTGTTGGCTCTGTTTATTGAGGTTCTTCCCGTATGAATTTGACTGCATTTTAATACATAATGCTGTGTAATTGACATTTGAGTCTGCAAAATAGCTAAACATTGATTTGAAGATCAGCAACTTACTACTTGACCACTTCATCAGTTGCTTCACTTGGAATTGTCTTCTAGTTCTCTCATTTGGTTTCAATCCTTTGGTACACAAAGTTGCAGGAGTTTCATTTGACAGTGAAAAAGAACCATCGGTTATTGACCAAGATATCATTTTTCACATAATGGAGATTCTATGTTCTTTCACCAATCTGTCAAACTTTGATCTTGCTCAACAAACTTCAAATGTCAAAAACTAATTTTTGTGTAAGATCAACCCTTAGGGTGGTTCATTGGTCAAGCATGTCTTCTCTCCTGAGTAAGAGAGATCAAGTTCGATACTTTTTACACCATCTAAGAGATATGTTCTTAAATTAGATCGAGTTAAGGTGATCAACTTATAACTCAAGAGAGTAATCGACGTAAGTTTGAACACTCAATAACAAAAAAAAAGCATTTTGTGTAAAATTCAACTAATTTCGTCTCTTCTAATATGTCAATATGGTCTTTTTACAGATAACTAGTTTTTAATTACGATTAAATCAAATTTTAAATGATAATAAATACACAAATTTATGTTCTTTCATATAATAAATACACAACAATAGAACCAATCAAATTTGAAATTTATTAAATTAGCAATGCTATATATCCTAAATTTGTATCCCACGTATGCATCTCAAATCAATGGGAACCATTGGATGAGTGAGTCCCATCAACTTTTTTCATTGGGACCCACTCATCCAATGGTTCCCATTAATTTGGGATGCACATTTGGAATATAAATTTGTGATACAAAATATTACTCTTATTAAATTGACAACTATTTCTTTCTTTCATATGATGCTAGATATTTTGCGTCGTTGCACTTATAATTTATCTCATTATTCACACTTTTTTTTAGGTAATATTACAAATTAATATAGAAAAAAAATTGCTTTACAAGCATAATATAAAAATATTTTCAACAAGTTGTGCATTGTTTAAAATTTAAACAACTATTTTTCTCCGACAAACATTGAACACGATATACAAAACATAAAATACTTTCAAACATTTAGTCCATTCTTTTTTTTTTTTACTTTTGTTTTTAATATAGCAAGAGCCAGAAAAGTAACATCCACTTGTCAATTTTGTAACAATAATCATATTATTTTATAGGCATCGAGTGCATATTTACCAAAGAAAAATATCGAAGGGTGTCATTGAAATTTACCCAAAAAATAGCATAAATATCAACATGAACATATTAACTCAAAAAAAACCAAAAGGGAAAAACGACGTCGTTACACTCAAGGACAAAACAGCGCCTATCAGTAATTTCATTGAACTAGGGTTTTCTGCCGGAAGTATAAAATCTAAGCTCACCTATCTCTTGCAAAGGCTTCAGTCTGTTGCAAAACCTCCATTTCTCTTCAGGCATTTGGTGGCTACAGAAAGGAACCTTAGAATCCGCCGTCTGGAAATATGGGTATCAATCTATTCACTCTACGTTCGTTCTATTATCTTCTTCAATAACGTAATTTTTTTATGTTAATATTGGAAAAACCCTAATGTGTTGCAGGTATCTCTCGGGATTCGATGCACAAGAGGCGTGCCACTGGAGGCAAGAAGAAGGCTTGGAGGAAGAAGCGAAAGTAATCTCCCTGAAGAAAACACAAATTTTGTTTAAAATCCCTGATCTCTTAATGTTCATTCCTTGTTTTTGACTGATTGCCTTGCAAAATGCTATTTTGTTTATGTTCTTGGTTAGTTAGCCTTTCTGATTGACTTTTTTATGTTATGATTTCGAAGTTTGATTTGTTGGGATTCACTCTCAGGAATTTCATATGATCTCTAATAAGCATGTCAGTTTAATTTGTTTCATGACTTTATATGTTTCGCTTTATTAGCTAGTTGTTGTTTGATTAGCTGTTGTTTGATTCATATTTTTTATTAATAGGTTTGTAATAATCCTTTGATACCACGATCCGCTCTGGCTAGATCTTTGTTTTCGGAAATAGATTTCCCTACGTTTGGCTTATGATTTAGGGTTGTTCAATATTATACTGCCCTCTTTTTTTTAACTCGGGTTTTACTGGATTTTTGTGTTTGGCATAATGCATAACCGTGATCAGTTTAATTCACTTTCTGGTGAATGTGTTTGTAATAATTCTGTAGATGCATTCTAGTATTGGAATAGTAATTGCAGATCACATTACTTGAAATTTTTAGTTTTCTTCTAATTGCAGTTTCAGGGCTCGAATACCGTACTTTTAAACACAGCCTTAATTTGATTTGTTTCATTTCTTGGATTTCTGATTAATAATATTTTTTGACACCCAAAGCATCTTACATTTATTTATTGTTAATTAGAGTTAACCCCTATATGGTCAAATTAACTTATTGCTGTGACCTTACTTGAAGATAATCCCCATCTAGTCAAATTTTCACGTTGCTAGCAAATGTGTTAATTGGTTTAATATTGTCCCAAAATCCAATGACCATTTTGGATGGAAAATGGCAAAAGTTCATGACACTTCACCTCGCCAAATATGTTAATCCGTTTTAGATGGGCATTGTCCAAAACATAATGAAAGTTTCACTTCGGGGCAATGTGAAACTAATTTGATTAGTTAAATGTCTACTGTGAAAATCAATAATAGAGATGACAATGTGAGATTAGGGCCATAGTTTAGTGGGGGAAAGTGTAATTTGCCCTTTTTGTTAATCTTCAGAACCATAACTTGTCAGCTTCATTTTATGTTCTTGGGTAATGTGTCAAATCATTATCAGTTTTCCTTTATGTTGTCTATCTGACAATTTTTTTGGTCATTAGCTGACACTGTTGAGGATGCGTGATGGAACCATAAAACATTTCCACAAAAAACTTCAATTAGCTTTGATTTAGCCTGCTTCCCTGTTGTAATGTATTATTTTTGAATTTTAAGGTATGAGCTCGGAAGACAACCAGCAAACACCAAGTTGTCAAGCCAGAAGACCGTTCGAAGGATTAGGGTTCGAGGTGGGAACATAAAGTGGCGTGCCTTGAGATTGGATACAGGGAACTATTCTTGGGGGAGTGAAGCAGTGACCCGGAAGACTCGAATTTTGGATGTTGTCTACAATGCATCAAATAATGAGTTGGTTAGGACCCAGACCTTGGTGAAAAGTGCGATTGTTCAGGTTGATGCAGCACCATTTAAACAATGGTATCTTCAGCACTATGGAGTTGACATTGGTCGCAAGAAGAAAACTGCTGCTGCTGCCAAAAAAGAAGGAGAGGTATGAGAGTTGATATTTTATGAGTGTTGATTGTTGATGGATAGATATGAAGCATGGGAAATTTATTCTACTTTAGGCAATTAGTCTTTATGGTCAATTGATGGAGCAATTGCATTCTAATATTACTCTTTTCTTGGTGTCTTAAGCTTGTTATGATATTTTTGTGATTTGGTCAGGAAAAGGTATCTGTTTGTTATGCTGTGGTTTGTTTTGTATAGAAGTATTTCGTTATCATTATTTGTTGGATGGGAATTCCAACTATTGCGGTTGCAAATGTTTTTTCTTTTTTGCTTAGTGTTGCAATATGCCTCTGATGAGGGATTCTCATGATTGGAGATTAAGGCACTAAAACATTAATGTTGAGTTAATGATTCACCATATTCTTTTACTTTTTTTCAAAGAGCTGTATTCCTCTGCCACTGACATGACAATATGTTAATTTGTTCTCCAAAAGGCAAAAGTTATTGTAAGCAATATGAGTCATATGACAGGGCAAAACTTGTTTGTACACATCATATGAACATCATCAATTCATGTTTCATGAGCTCTCACTGTTTTTTTTTTGTTGGGTGTTGTGGAAATAATAGGAAAATCTGATCAATAATAAATCTTCTACATCTTCTTTGCTCTTTGATGTTTTATAGGAAGGTGAAGCTGCTACTGAGGAGACAAAGAAGAGTAAGCATGTCTTGAGGAAACTTGAGAAGCGCCAACAGGATCGCAAGCTTGACCCACATGTTGAAGAGCAGTTTGGTAGTGGCCGTTTGTTAGCAGCAATCTCATCGCGACCTGGCCAGTGTGGTCGTGCTGATGGGTATGGTTCTCTTAATTGTGTTACTGTTTCTTAGGGGGTGCAAAAATAAGCGTAAAAGCTTTCCTTTTTTTTTTTCCCTTCGGAAGCTGCCAATATCTCTTCGGAAGTTGCCAATATCTCCCAACTTCTTACGTTTTCTTTAGTTTGTTTTTTGGAGCAAATTGGCAGGCAATTCATAAACATTATTTCATATGGTATTAATTTGCCTCCAAGAATGATTGTAGTTACTTTTATACCTGTTATAAGTTGGCTGTATATTCTTCTTTAACCTGGTGATCAAATTGGTTGTGACAGATACATTTTGGAGGGCAAAGAACTGGAGTTCTACATGAAGAAGCTCCAGAGGAAGAAAGGGAAAGGTGCCAGTGGTGCAGCATAAAATTTTGTTACCCAATCTCGATTTTTTAAATTAGAATTTCTTCCCAGATTCTACCCAAGAAAAACTATTTATGTAAGGCATGGAACTAAAGATTTGTTGATCTGTCATAGTTAGCTTGAACTTTGTCATGGTGATCTTAAATGTTCTACCTGTTGTGTTATCAATGTGCTTTTTTGGTTGGCACGGCAAACTTGGGTCCATTATAGTTGTGAGCTATTGTGGCAGTTTCAATTTTGCACACGCCATAAAGCCTCAAATGTGGAGGGGAGCTTCCTGATAAAGATGTAGTTTCTTTTTCCGGAAGAGATTGGGCAATTCTTTCTTTTAGAATTTGCTGTAGAGTCTCACAGTGACCTTCTGGAGTGCTAGATAACGGCTACGTTGCTAGGATGCAACTGTATTGGTTTGGTTCCTCTTAAGTCTGTTCTTTTTGTGTGGTTTGTGTGGTCTGTTGGGGTTGATCATAGGTGGGTGTTAAACTTGACAACAGTTATCCCGTGATTGTTGGATATCACCCACTCTCACTTCTGGCTGATATGTCTTGAATGATCACATGGGGTTATTTTGGCTTCCCATTCCCCATCTAGGCTAAGGGAGATGGTTGTTCAGATTCCTACCTTCGAAGTAACTGATTATTTAGAAGGCAGTAGTGTGAAGTGTTGAAGTATAAATATTTAAGTTATACATTCTTTTAACAATTTAAGTTTTTGGTGTATATAGTTGTTTAACATAGTATCACAGCAAGGAGTCCTTAATTATTAAAAAAAATCACGTGTTAGGTCTATAGTCTAGCATACACGTGAGGGACGTATTGAAATATAAAGTCTTTAAGTTATACATTTTATAACAGCTTAAGTTTTTGGTGTAGATTGTTGTTTAACAAAAAGGAATTCTGAATGGTAGGTTCAAGTTGATCTAGGTTCCAAATAGCTGCCAAACCTGTTTCATCACTCTTATTGGCCTCTCTTGCATTCAAACTAGGCCTCCTGTCACTAACCGGAAACAATGAAGGGGCTGTTCTGCAGGTCACCTCACCTTATGCCAGTGTTAGTCACCTTCTTGTTCATTCTTCCCAGTTGACTCTATAAAAGCAGCAACTTTTATTCGGTAAATTAAATTGATGTTCATTGAGGTGGGCAATATGGCACTTACTCAGAAAGGGGAAAATAAGCAAAGCCCCTTGTTGAATAACAACAGCAACAAGTCTGTAGAGCCTACCAAACTAGCTTGGAATCAAAAAATACAAGTCAGGATCAAAGGCAGTAACACGTAGTAATCTAAACTGACTCTATCAAATCAACTCCATTTGTCCAAGTTGGGTTGTAGCTGGGAAATTGGTGAATGAAGACTTGTAGTAGACCATCCCTAGCAATCAAGAAAATCTTCCCATGAAGACAGAATCCACAAAGGCAAAGCTTTCATGGTCACAACTTGGTCAATGTTACAGGTCCAGATAAGCATGAACCTCTTAATAAAGAAGTTATAGCGACTATTATTGGCTCCACCATGATGCTTTCAGGTAGAATAAGCAGTCATGCATTCAAACAACTCACTGGGAGATTCCAACTCTGCATTAAGTGTCTATTAAGAGGAGATTTGGAAATTTGAAAGCACACATTCTGTTTCTAATCAAAGCGCATATTTTAGATTGAACTGAGTCTACATCTTTGAAAGAGTTACGAAATATTCTAGCATTCCTTTCTTTCCAAATGTAGTACACAGCAGAAGATAGACACAACCTGAGAAGTATTTTCTCTAATGATTTTCCTCCCCATTCAGCAGCAACCTGAGTAATCAAAGGCCCCCCCATTGCATAGTTGGTAAGGAAATAGTTCATTTGCTATGCACAGTTGCCATAATCTGCTTGAGTAAGCACATTGAAATAAGAGATGATTGTGAGATCCATTGCTAGCGCAAAGCATACAAATAGTACTCAAATTATTTTTATAACCCGGATTCTATCCTTTGAGTTAAGCTTCTCGTTAATAGCTAGCCATAGAATAAAGCTCCATCGAGGAACTGCCTTACTGAACCATACCAACTTGTGCCATGTAACAACAGAGGAATGCCATCTGATAGAGTTACAGAGCAAAGGCCATTAGCTGAAGTTGACCATCTAATAACATCCATTCTCATATTATCAGGCTGATAGGTAGGAATAGGAGATTTAATTTCCATTAATTCTGTAGAATTAGATACTGGCCAGCACCATTCAGTTCCCTGCACAATAGAATTTACCATAGCTTCCTTGGAAAGGCCTGAATCATATGATCATAGAAGACCATCTGAGCAGTAGTGGGTCTTGTGGATGCCAATTATCGTACCATAGTCTAGGGTCCTTTCCATCTGCAACATTATGCTAAATTAGAGGTCTAACATTGTCTCTAAACTTTAAAATCTTTCTCCAATTCCATGAGCAAACCTGAGGAGGTTTTAAAAGCAGTAATTTTGGCTGTGACATCAATATTATTGTATTTTATTGGGTTATTTACCACAAGACTTGAAAGAAATGTTTAGCCAAGTCTTACATTCTTAATCATTGCCAACCAAAAACATAAAATCCCTCTGAATTCCTCTGGCCTGAAGGACCATTCAAGAGAACTGTGCACAAACTATAACGAAAAAAAGTAAAGAGCAAGTAGTAGATCATAACATGGAGAGTGTCTAGCCACAGAGGATGATCCAACCGACTCTTAAAAGAAGTGACTGTACCTTAGATAATATCGAAGAACGATCCAGCAAGCAAATTAGCACACTTTTATCACTTGCCATATTTCTCTTTCAATCGTTTTGTAACAAATTCATTTCGAGCTTTTGTTCGAGCTTGTTGAGGAGCAACGTTGACGTATGAAAGATGCACACCGACGGAAAACAAGGACATGCCAGCAAGGAAGCATGCTACGGTCATTGCCAACTTCTTAGGTGTTGAGGGAAAGCACGAAACCATCTGATTATTGTATTTGTGCACCAATAAAGGAAATATCAATACAAAATGCAGCAAAACATCATATACACATGAAAATAAAGGTAAAACATAGTGGAGGACCAAATGAGTGTATAACATATATGTTACTTACCCAAAAAAAAAAAACACACGTGTGAGATTTATATGCCTCTTTTTGTTCTTAGATTATTTGGAAGGGTCCATTCACATGGATGTGGAAGAAAAGTACTAATTCAAGGCAAAGAATTGTTTGAATGCGAAACTGAAGTGAATAGCAAACCAAACTTACAACTATTAGTGACGAAAAAACAAAGTACAGGTTTTGTGTAGTCAAACATTTGACTAAGCAGATTGCGATAGAGATATGATCTTTTACCAATTACTGGGGAAGCTACACTTCAACCCCAAAACAGCTGCCATAGTTGTCAAACTACTGATGGGTTTCAAGTATTCAAACCCCAAAACCTTCTCAAGGAGGAAGCAGCCAGAACAGATAAATTCATTTCAAAATCACTACAGAAAACACTATACCAATTTTATTCACTAGTATCTCAGAACGAAATAGAACGAACCAAAAGCTCAGTCATTAGCTCATAATTGCAAAGCACACAATACCATCAGAGTACAACCAAAATGAAAGAAAACGTAATAAACATTTGACTGGGGAATATTATCGAACATAATATGGGCGTTCCTAATTTCGCCTTAAATTTAATCACACTCATCAACATGGTTTGATATGCAGAAGTAAACAGATGTGAGATCCATCGACATAGATTTGATGCAGATTAACTGATAAATGCAACTTAATTAAGCTTGAAGATGTAGGGAGAAAGCTCACATCAATGGCGGCAAAAGATTGACTTTGAGTGCGTCGTTGCTTTCTGTTGCTGAACCTACAGATTTTTGTTGGAAAAGAAAAACCCAGGGAAGAATTCTTTTCGAGGCCCGCTTTCTATGGTTATTTGCAATCAAGGCCGAGTTATTTTAATTTATTGGACTTTTACCACCATCTAGACAGTAGTAACTTGTAAGTGGGGCAGTTGTTTGGGCAAAAGTCACATCACGAGGCCTGTCAAAATTTGACACGACACGATTAACCGACACGATTAATCGCGAATTAAATGAGTTTGGGTGAGACCTTAACGAGTTCGAATAATAAACGAGTTAACCCGTTAAACACGTTTAATAAACGAGTCGTGTTCAAATAAAACTTATTAACCCGTTTATCACCCGATTATTCGTTTAAAAAATTAATATAATAATAAATTAATAATTATTTTATTTTTAAAAATTTAATCAGAATTATTATTATTAATTAAAATATTATATACACATGCAAACAAGAAATCAAATTGTTGAGTTGCAGTCCAATGGCCATTAAATACAGATTTTTCCTTTACCCCATTGCAGACTGCTCGATGTGGGACAGACAGGTTACAACTTACAAGGTCTTGTGGGTCTGCTGCAAACTCTGCACAGTGAACGCATAGTAAAACATTTCACTTGAATCCCACATCGACCAGTTTAAGAAGGAGAACTCCTCATGCCGCCTATAAAAAGTTGTTGTCCCGGCGTTTGCTGATTCAATTTTTTTACTTGTTTTTATCAGTATCAACAAAATAGAAATTTTATAATTAAGAGAATACAATTATTGTGAGTAATTAATGGAGTTTAAAATTTTTATAGAAAATTAAGTGGGTTAAACGAGTCGTGTCGTGTTATCCATTTATTAAACGTGTTGTGTTCGTGTTGAGATTTTTTATCCGTTTATTAAACGTGACGTATGCAAGTTTATATATTTGTCACCCGTTATTCGTTTAACCCGACACGTTTGACACTCTTAATCATGAGTGCTTGACGCCCAACTTTGTGTATAAGTGAGGAGAAACATCACTTTGAACTCTAAAAGATTTAAATTTTTATTTTATACCCTTAAAAATTAAAATTTTTATATTGTACCCTTAATATATGAAAGTGTTGCAACGTGTCCCTTAACTTTCATTGTTTGGTCTGTCAAAAATTACCTAATTGATGTTGACAGAATAAGTAATGAACAATAATGGAATGATCACGTTATAATAATTTTAATACATTCAGAATGCAATGCGAGAAATCTAATATTTGAGGATATAAAAAAAAAATTCTTAAATTTTTTAGAATATAAAATGCAATTATGTTAGATTTGAATCTCCCTAATACATTTTTGTGCAAATTAGATATAAGTGCACCCAATACGCGATAGGTTTGAGGGCATGTGACTTCATGTCATTGCAGAGTTTGAGGGCATGATGTATTAAAAATATAAAATTTGGATCCCTCCTCCCTCAGATGTAGGCGTTACAGGGTCAAACCACCCTCACAGTAGTTGTTCCCCTCATTTGGTTTGTAAATGTGACTTTTTTGGGGGGAGGGAGAGGAGGACTTGAACCTTTAACTTTAAAAAGGCAAAATTTTTACAAGACAAAGAATACCATTAAATTAAATACCCATTGGTATTGTAAATGTGACTTACCGGAGCTTGTCTTTTGGTAATACCAATCCATCCACAAATCCATGGGCATGCTTTGGACAAGATCAAATGCACAAGCCTAATTTCCAAAGCCGCAGTTCATAGCATAGATGCTTTTATTCACATTTGCCTAATATCTCATTCTCATCAATAGCAAGTTGCCAGTTCCATCAAATGGTCACTATGATTAAATGAATACTTACTTCAACTCTACTTGTGAAAGGATTTGACAGAGAAACACTATACAATCACTATCAGATGGTTCAGATATGACTGTTTATCAAAACTATAAATTCATGAATAAGCCGCAATGACAATCTAAATCACAAGATCTGTATACAATTCTCCCGACACATTCACTGGTGCTTGGGGTTCCAATTCCGCAATCTCTTTTACGACTTCAGCTTTATCTGCCTCAAATGATTGATCCTCTGCAACAAATCAATGTTGTTTCAGTTCCAACTACTTAAACATGGCAGTCACAATAATGTTACAATTAACAATTTACCACCTATATCAGCCTTGAAGACACCAAGTAATCGTAGAAGCTTGTTTCTATTCGCAACGAGCACATTGACAATGTCAGGAGGCTTATTTTCATTAGCCACAAAGAGCTGTCATTTGAAACATAAAAAGTAAGCAAATAATGATGAAGGTAAATACTTTGTTCAAATTCAGTAGTATCAAATAATGAGGCAGAACCTTGAACACGTGAAATGCGTCCATCTGGATGTTCTTGCTTGACTCCTGCAGATGACGAAATTTACCCAACTTTAATCATCACGGGTTTTTCTTTTTCCCATCGGAGTAGGCTAGTGTTATGGAAGCCCAAAATGTTCTACAAATTTGTGAATACTATTATATAAATGATGAGCTTTCTGAGTGGTAGGTAGATTTTTTGTGCTTACAGTTACAATAAAATATACATGGTTGGTCATACTTATTGCCAATATGATACATGAATTTAGAATAAACTGAAAGAATAGCATACCCTCATAAGATTCATTATAATCCTTAAGTTATCCTTTGAGCTCACATAGCGAACCATCACACCAGAATTTGAGCGATTGAGCAACAAATCTCCCAATAGCTGAAACAAATTAGAGCTGTCAGTCTACAAACTGCAGAACCAAAGATCAAGGGAAATCAAAGGCTGCAGTCAAATCATGATAAGTGATAACAACAAAAAGTATATCCAGGACCACCATTATTCCAAGCAAATGCATGCCCATCCATTTCTTTTGGTGATTACTGTCACGTGAAAATATGTTTTGAGTACTAAATGCTGTGAAAACTAAAAAGATTTCTTCTGCAAGAAATAAATGGAACCATGGAAGAGGAAGATTAAGTTTCTACAAGCACAACTTTCCTTGCCATTCTTTGAAAAACAAAAATGTATCAGACAGCAGTTTTACCTTCACGGCTTGCCTCCTCGTGATGTAATTTGCAGATTCCAGTAGTTTTGAGTTAAATTCAGCAAAAAACTAGAACCAAAAATATAATTGGAGAAATGTCACATCATGATGAATTGGGAAACTATTATAGAAAACTAGGCAAACGATTGAAAGTTTAAAAATATAAGCACTGAACATGATAAGCAACTCAGAGTACGTGCCAAGGAGTTCTGGCACGTAATGCCATGAACATCAGTGACGACTACATTAAATTAGGCAATTCACAGGCTGAATATGAAGACTTTCTCCCAAAGGAACATGATGAAGATCAAAGGGTAAGCGGGTGAGTATAAAGGGCAGAGAGTGAAGCAGTCTTGACAAAGAAAGAGAAAGAGTGGAGCTCCCCAAGACTAAGGGGTAAGAGGTGTTGGTATCAGTCATTCATTCTATTGGAATTAGCCTTTACTTTTAGGGGGGCAGGTATACCACTGCCATTGGGCCGGCACATAGCTGGTCACCCTATCCACTGGCAATAAAATAGCCAGGTGGCAGCCCTGATCTGGAATTGGAGCTATCCAGCAAATCTAAGTAGGACAGTAGTGGTGAATAGTCATAGTAAAACCATGTCTAGACACAATAAAAAGAAAACCAACCCAATTATAATTTCTAGAAAGAAATTCCGCAACAGTAGACTTGTGCCTGGTCAAAAGATCCTGCAATGAATCAAGAAAATCCATCAGAATGCATGCAACTGATGCTCTAAGCCTTTTACACTAGCAGAATAAACAAGAGAGACAGAAACCGACATGTCATGGAGCAGTAATCAACTAATTTTTTTTTTATGTTCACATTATATAATGTCATGCACAACCTTGAAGGTAGCTGCAGAATCTGCAGCAACATCAAAATTTGGAAGTTGTATGTAGTCAAAGAACTTCTTCATGTGCTCTGATTCCAAAACATGCCTGTGAAGAAAACGGACATATAAGACAAAAATCCAACCAATCTTAAGATTAATAGAATAAAATAATGAACCAAAACACATACTCAAGGAGTCCAATGACCTATTAATCTCTTTCAAACTGCTAACCTTGCAACACACTGATGGCGTATGCATTCCCTCAACATTCCACCATAGTGTAAAGCAATGTCTGGATCCTCATACCTAACAAACTTCAGTGTAAGAAGCAAAGCGTGTGTGTGACAAAAGAGAGAAATGCATAAAATTACCAAATCCCAAATACAACCACATCAATAGAAGAATCGGAATTGGAGATAGAGTAAGAAAACTCTCCAAAACTCTCTGACATGAAACTACCCAGGTTTGACTTGTTTTGGCCCTCAGAATGTCCGACACACCTGAGCTTAACCCAAAAATTGAATATCTTTCGGATGTTTGAACAATACTAAATATATCTTCAAAATTCCTTTTCGACCTACTGTGTTCTACAAATTTCAATATAAACTACTGTATTTCAGGATTGGTGATATCAAAACAGATACCAGCTCATAGTCTCTTACTGAAATGTCAAGGAAGCAATAATATTGTGACTTAGTGAGGAATACATTACACTAATTTAACAAGGACAATAAATTATAAAATCCAAAAACGACAAAAGTAACATTTCACTTTTAATATTGACTTGCATAAATATATACATTTTACAGCAATGGCGTGCATATATTTAGGTGTTTTATTCAATTTAATAAAGCCATATAAGCCCACAGATAATTTCATCTAATAATAATTAACTACAACACCCCAACAATTTAAAAAAATAACTTACCCAGATGTCAAATGATCCATAAGATCGAGGTTGGTTTCCAAATAATCAGAAGCAATCAAATGTGAATGAACCAGTTGCCTTTGCAAATTTGCAACGACTTGGGTGGCCTCATTACGAGCCTATGAAAAGAGATATATTCATGATAAGCAACAACAAAAAAAGACATACACAACCACTATGCATAATTAGCATGCGGAATATGCACTACCTAATGAAGAAAAAACCAAGAATAACTAGATATATATACAACCTCACCAGATTCAAACAATCGGTTGACATAATTACCATCTGATTCAATCAATGCTATATTTATACTCACCTCCAAGTTCAACTTTGGAAGACAAATAATAAGGAGACGCAGTGTGTTGTCTCTAAAGAACTCTTGAGTTAGTTGTGCACAAGCTTCCACAGCAGGCTCAGATTCATCATTTCCATAAAGAATCGACTTCATCTCCCGGATGAGTTTATTTAATTCGGCCATCTGAAGAAGAGAAAACATATCAAAAAAAGAAAGAGAACAGCGTAGAATTTGGCAGCTCAATGAATCCATCTAGCACAACAAACCAGAAATGGACCTCCAATAATTGTGCAACATAAATAATTTCTGTTCACCATTGACAAAAAACTTTTCCAACGAACACAATTTAGAAAAAGTTACACATATGGTAGTCATAAAAGGCAAGCCTAATCTAACACAAACATAACATACAACATTTTCTATTTTGGCAAATAACATATTGTGATCATTGTCCTCATGTTGAAGCTTTCGTTACAATAATTTGTTTTTACGTGGATAACACCACACAAGTGAATCATCTCTCATCTTTGGTTCGTTTCTGTTTTAGTGAAGTTACCTTGCTTCCAGGGTGATTATGATTTCATATTTGCAACAGCTAATGTAACCACTATTACAGTAGATTATATAAACTGATCAGCCCCAAAAATCGCGTTATCTTCTTCTTTTTTGGCACAATCAAAGATTTCCACCACAAAAACAGTTCATTCCGTGAACAACTTCGCCGCCGGAGGCCATCCTGGAAATGTATATTTTGGAACAACTGATCATCCTCCACTATAAATTAAATTCCATTATCAAACATGTTAACACCAACCCAAATTGAAACTTTTGGAAAAGCTATTTGATGGAGCACAAGAATGAAGACATCATAGTCAAAAGAAAAACAAACAATCAAGTCAATATATTGATCGAGCGAACCTTCTCGTCACGTTTGGTCCCACCTCGTCCGGCATTGGAATGGAGTTCAATAAGCAGGGACCTGGTCTGCCTTACAACATCGGCCGGAGTCGACGGCTTCGACTTGAACAGACCTTTCAAGCAACCATCACGCGGTGCTCTCAAAACAACTTTTTTCAACCTCAAAGAAGAAGATCCGGGCAATACAATTTTCTCAAACATGTCCACTTTCTCCGTGGTTTTGGTGGGCATGAGGGTTTGAGACGAACAGAGAATGGGTTTGAAGGAGTGTTTGTTTCCCAGGAAAACGAGGAGGTATCACAAGAATCATCAACATTGCCATGTACGCCTCTGTTTCGATATTTTCTTTCCTCCTTTGTTGTTCTTTCTTTCTCTGCAGAAGACAAGAAATATTTCATTTTTTTAAGGAACAGACAGGGATTCCTCTCTCTCTCTCTCTCTCTCTCTCTCTCACCGAGTTTTTTCCCTTTTATATTCACCAATGCTATATGCTCCACCAATATTTGTCCAAATTTGGTATCTTTTGAGGTTAGACAAGTGGGATGTAGGAATTCTATCTTGTTTGACAAATCACTTAAAAAAGTTGGGCAACAATTTGTACAAGAATAATACTATAATGACTAAATTTTAGGATTAAATTTAAAATTTAAATAATATAATATTATATTATTTAAAGTCTTTATTAAAGTCCAAATGGCATGACACCAAGTGAAGAAGTTTAAGTCAACTGTCATGTCATTTGAACTTTAAATTTGATCCCAAAATCTAGTCAGTATAACATTACTCTTTGTACAATACAACTTTATCTTTCGTTATAAGGTCAAAAATCGATCTTATTTGCACTCAGCGAGTCAAAATTGTTGATTAGTCATCAAAAGTGTTATTTTATTATATTTAATGGTTAGTTAATTATATATTATTTGTGATTAAATGTATTAGATATTTTAATTTTCTAGTTTAATATGTTTTTAAGTTGTATAATTTATTTTGTAAGTAATTTGGTTGTTTTAAAATAATAATAGATAATACAAGCAATGAAAAAATCACAATTGATAAGGATTGAAGAGTTAAAATTAAGATAATTTTTTTTGAAAATAAGGCAGTAATTTAATCTTTATAAGAGTCTAAATTGAATAAAACTCATTTAAAGTTAGATTATAAAAATATTATATAAAATAAGATTTTTACACGTCTTTAGTATTATAGTTATAATTTTTTAGCTCGATATTCGATTGATCTGATTTTTACATGTAAGTGCTTTCTATCTACTACTACCTAAAATCATTGTAGTTATTGAGGTGAATAAGGGGATCACATGTTGTCTTGTTGATTTTCTTTGTGGATTACGTTTATAGAGAGAGTTATCATTTTCTTGATTGTAATTCTAGCTTAACAGTCATGCCATGCCTTATTGAACTCCCCATGTGTCTCCCTAGATTTTCAAAAATTCTCTGTCTTCTCCTAAATCTTCCACATTTTTTTTATATATTTTCAAAAATATTGATATAGTTACAATTATTTAGGTCCCGTTTAGTAACATTTAAGCCTCGTTTGGTATCGTTTTCGTTTTTCGTTTTTCAACGAAAAGCGAAAACCAAAAACGATTTTTTTTTTGTTTTTGCAAATCGCCCCTCGTTTATCAAACGATGATAGAAACGAAAAACATAAACGGTTACCAAACGAATTTTTTTTCTTGTTTTCTCTAAATATCAAAATAAAAACGAAAAACGAAAAATTTAAA
>CM042197.1:1930887-1980948 GCA_023539305.1 Ilex asprella
TTTCGTTTCTGTCATCGTTTGATAAATGAGGGACGATTTTTAAAAACAAAAAAAAATCGTTTTTAGTTTCCGCTTTTTGTTTTTCAAAAACGAAAAACGAAAATATTACCAAATGGGACTTTATTAGTTTATTCAAAAAACCTAATATCTTGAAGATTTAATAGCAAAATAGAAGATATTAGTCACACAAGTTGGTGTTTTTCTTATAAACGAAGAATAAGCATTTGGATGAGTTTCATATAAAATAATAGGAAAAACAAAAGAAAGAAAGTCCTTTCGGGTTACTTGCATGACATGATTAATTTTTGTGATAACATTGCATGAAACTAATATTTATTGTGGGACCTAATTTATTATGATTTTTGGATTGATCGTGAGAGTCATCAAACATTGAAACTTGATATTGATCCAATGGTTCTATTACAGCCACATCATTATACCAATAAATTGAGTCAATTTTTTAAGTTCAAATAGTATTACTCTTTACAATAACCAAAAAGTTAAAATTCAAATACATATCATTCATTGGATGAGCGTAGAATAAATGAGTTTCACTGAAAAAATTGATATGACCCATTCATTCAAGAGATAATATGCATTTGGGTTGCATTTGGGTTTCATAGCATTGCTTGTGTTATATATTAGTAATGTAATATTACTAAACTTATGTTCAACTTATTTATATTGAATTCGTATTGTATCGAGTTTATATTATATATAAATTATGAATAATATAATTTAATCAAGCTTGTACCAACCTACTTGTTGAATAAGTTTGTATGTTTATCACCCAAATTTGTTAACCCTCAACTCAAACTTATTAATTCGATTTGCAAGCAAGAACCAGAATTATCATGGGATGGTCTCTTAATTTTTTTTAGGGTTAATTATATAAGAGGATCACAAAGCATTAAGTTTGTTTTATTTTAGTCTCAAATGTTTTAATTGCATTATTTTGGCTCATGAAATATTGAATATGTTTTTATGTGGTCTCTTAAGCAGACATTGTCTAGATTATTAACGATTTTTTATCATAAAATTTTCAAATGATATTTAAATATGAATAAAAAAATATTTTGGATAGCTCTTAACCAAATATTTACTCAAATTTTGATTAAATACTTACATAAATTACACAATTTTGATTATGAGTTATCTAAATTTTAGTCAAAAATTACTCATATTACATATTTTTTTGTCAAGAGTTATCTAAATTTTGTTTAAGAGTTATCAAAATTATTATTTTTGTCCATATTTAACAATTATGTGACAAGTTTATAATAAATTTTTTTTAACAATCTGAATGTTATCTGCTTGAAGGATTGTATAGAAAAATATCTAATACTTCATGAATTAAAATAATACAATTGAAACATTAGGGATCAAAATGAGACAAATTACATACTTTAGGGACCTATAGTGTAATTAACTTTTTTTTTTTAATTTTTTTATGAATATATGTGGGGATACATGCAAACTAAATAATCGTCCTTAATAAGGAAAAAAAATGAAAAATAAAAGAACTGAATGGTCGACGAGGACATCCTAGACTCGCGTAGAAATTGACACGTTGCATCCACGTCATGCACATGGAGCCACATGTCGTTCAAATTGTAAGCACCCGGGAATCGGTGATCCGTTTCGCGGGCGGGCGCGCGCGCGCAAATACATCACACACCTCTCTGTCTCTCTCTCCCCTCGCCACTTGAGCTTGAACCTCGGAAGCCAACCCAATATTACTTTTCTCTCTGTAAAAGTTCTTCACTTTTCTCTCTCCTTTTCATCCCCAAGTTTGTTGAAATATTCAGATGCAGGTATGAACTCGACGTCGTTTTCAGACTTTGCGATAAATCTTGCGAACGACCATGCGCAGGTGGTTCCGGTAACATTGTTCGTGGCGGTTCTCTGTCTCTGTGTAGTCATCGGACACTTGCTTGAAGAAAACCGATGGGTTAATGAATCCATTACCGCTCTTATAATCGTATATTACTCTTTCTCTCTTGTTCTGTTTTATTTTCAACTGCTTGTCAGCTTTCTGATCAAATACCATTTGATTTCTCTTATCATCAGTTGTGGTATATACGTTGTTCATTAATGTTTGTCAGCTTGTTGATCAATTGATTTTTTCTTTCATCAATTTTGGGTATTATGTTGTTTATTGAGTTTACCACATGAATGGGCTCAGTGACGCGCTGTATATAGCAGCAGGGTCATGCGGTGATATTCGAATTCATGACCTTTATTCTCCGATACCATTTTTGTTGTAAATCCTTACGTAGTATAATAGAGCTAATTTAAGGACGTGTAGCATCGAATTACTTGTCTTGATTAGTGTGACAGCAACAATTTTGCTTGGTTCTAGGAGTTGGTGGTCATTTTGGTTTGATTTTGATGGTGAAAATGAGTATTGATGGAGGCCAAATGAATGTCATTTTCAATCGACGTTATACTAATGTTTGTTTAAAGGGTGATGCACTATTAAGACGAGTGGCAATTCATTCCAGAAACAAAGGTGATTTCGAGCATGTGAGCATTTTCGTAAAGAGCTGAAATGCCCCATGGGCATTTTTCATCAAAAAATATACAGACGTTGGCTGTTGGAGCAAACCTAAACCAATATGAATGGTTGGAGGACGGCCTTAAAAACTGAACAATAGACTGCTGTGCAAAGTGAGATTAAGTAATAGTTTATGGATGCCAAGTTAATTTACACACTCGAGTTAACTTACAGGGGTCATAAAGTAGAAAAATACAGTCAAAGAAATAGTTTACCTGACAGTGGATTCAAGATGCCATGTAATGTCCAAGGGTTGGGAGTTGGGACTGTGAGGAAGGGTTTGGGAAAGGATGATGGTTCCTTGGTTGGTTTTGTTTTTTTTGGGGTTTTTAGGGAGGGAGAAGAGGGGAGGGGGTTTAAGCTTGATGAGTACCCCTTGTTTTTGTTAGCCATGTTGTCTCTGATTTATGATGCAGGAATGATGTATATATGAAATAATATTTTTATACCCGCTATTGCTTTTATAGTTTTTATTTTCTTTTATAGAGATCATATCCTTGAAGCCTCCAAATCTTTTATAATTCCATTCTTTATTCCCTTGAATCAGGGAAGCTTGACCGGAACAATTATCTTGGTCATAAGTAAGGGAAAAAGTTCTCACATACTACGTTTTGATGAAGAGTTGTTCTTCATATATCTCCTTCCACCCATTATATTCAATGCAGGGTAAGGGCAGCTTTTGCTTTCTTTCTATACTTTGACTAGTTAAGTGGCTTGTTTAATGTTTCATCCAATAATCTTTCTAGCTTACTTGCAACAGATTTCAGGTGAAGAAGAAACAATTCTTCCACAACTTCTTAACAATCATGTTGTTTGGAGTTATTGGGGTTTTTATTTCATCGTCCATTATTGCAGCGGGTACTGTATATCACTCTATTTCTTCCTTTCCCTTAATTTCTTAATATGAAAGCCTAGTGGGTAAGATGCTTTTGCGTCTTTGCTAAGCTAGTTTTATGGTATTTACTTCTACTACTTCAATGTTGCTGTTGGTTTAGGCACTAGGTGGCTGTTTCCTAGGTTTGGATTTCAAGGGTTGACTGCGCGTGAGTATCTTGGTACGATCCTTACACTTTTTAACTTCTGTTTGCATGTCATATAACATGCATGAAATGTTTACATCTAATATCTTGTTATTTTGAGACAGCTATAGGAACAATTTTTTCATCAACTGATACAGTGTGTACACTCCAGGTTTGTTAGCATGGTGTATGTGAATTCACATGATGGTTTTCCTTGGTTATATCCAGCTATTTTCCGGGTGGTTCAGAGCTATATTGTTTATATGTAGGTTCTTCATCAAGATGAGACTCCTTTGTTATACAGCATAGTGTTTGGAGAAGGAGTAGTGAATGATGCAACATCAGTTGTTCTCTTCAATGCAGTTCAAAAGCTTGATGTTAACAGAATTGATGGCTGGGCTGCATTCCATGTCCTATTGGATTTCTTGTACCTATTCTCGACAAGCACTGTTCTTGGAGTGTCTGTAAGTCAAGATTCTTATAATAGTGCCCAAACTGTCGAGTATTGAACATTTGATCACGTGGTTACTAATTGGCAGGCCGTCCAATCATTATACTGGTTGATTTGTGTAATTTCACTTCTTTGGCAAGTGCATGATAATCGAAATAATTCTCAACCTCAATGGTACTTCCTTTGTGATGCATAAGACAGATTTCCTTGCTCATGAATTTTTTAAGATAATGAGTGTTACCAAAACTTAAAGAGTTAACCACCCTTAAAATCAAAACTAGTGAAATTATGGTGTGTAGATTGCTTTGATTTGGATTGAGGATATCATTGTAGCAGTGAATAGTTAGAGTAGAGGGAGTTAAGACATATAAAATCGAGTAGTTAATTTGGCCTTGAATTCCTGCCAGCAAAATTTGAACAAAACTAACGTGGTGGTCAAGGGTGCCCTGCATTTGGTTTATCTTTCAGCTGGTTGTCCAATTGTAGTAGCCCTTATAACACATTGGCTGAAGTATTTTCTGTGTCCTGCAGGCCGGGCTTTTGACAGCCTTTGTCCTTAAAGGCTTGTACTTTGGAAGGTAAGGGTTTAGACTTACTACCATGAAAATATTTCTATAGTAACTTAATGTGGAATTTATAATCCGGATCGACAAAACTATACTAATTTTTATAAATTTTAGCAACAAATGTGGTGCATCTATTTTCATAACACGTTTAGACTTTGGTATTTCTACATGACTGCAGACATTCAACCGTTCGTGAAATTGCACTGATGGTTTTAGTGGCCTATCTATCTTACATGTTGGCCGAGGTGATGATGCGTGAACTTCATTTCCATTTTATTTGTTTATCAAAAATTGTTCCGTTTTACTTATGTCTGTACCTGAAACTTATATATAAATCTGCAATCGTTGGTATTCTATGTGGAAATCTTATTGTAATATTTGCATGGGAGTCCCTTAGTTTAACTTCAATACTGCTGATAAATCAACTTGTGACAACAGAAGTCGGATCTGTACCCCTAACCTAGCAATTACGGAATTTTAGTGTCCTTCCATTTGGTTATTCATGTGTTGCACAAAACATTCAGAAAAGCTGTACCTCATCTTGAAATTGAGGTTAAGCTTCATTACATGCCCACTGGAAAGTAAGAACTCATAGGTGAAGAAGATGACAAGTAGACCTTTTCAAATTGGGACATGGAGTTTTTGCACATCCTCACCTATATACCACTGATAACACACTTTTGATCTTTGAATGAGCCCCAAATTGAACAAAAAATATTTGACAGCTTTAGCTTGATGTTACAGCTTGTGGTCAAGAAAGAGCAATATTTGTGTTGTTTAGGCCTGGTTATTTTGAGCTGCTGAAACATTCTTGTCCCGTCAGAATGTAATGCCAGTTATTTGTAATGTGTGTGTTGTATACACATATCCCTTGTTCCTAAATTTTCTCAACTAACTTTCTCATACTACCTATCTTCTTTGCCTTTTTCTTTTCTTTGGCTGCCTCTCTCTCTTGTTCCTGGTTTTTTTTTTCCCTTGGCTGCTTCATTTTTACTTTTGTTTTTATTGTTGTGGCTCTTGTTATCTTATACCAGCAGCAAATTTAGTGGCAAAGCTTTTAAGAGCAATAGAGCATACTCCTGATATAGCTTCTGCTTTTGGGTCATCCTTGCACCATTATCCTTTCATATTTATCCTCAAACATGTAGGCATGTTATACCAATTTTACATGGTCATTATGTGTATCCTTGCATAATTATTCTCAAACATGCAGATATCTTATACCAATTTCACATGTTCATGGTGCTCGTACTTCTGTTTTTTGCGCAGCTGTTCCATCTTAGTGGGATTCTCACTGTCTTCTTTTGTGGGATTTTGATGTCTCACTATGCTTGGCATAATGTGACTGAAAGTTCAAGAATTACTACAAGGCACGTATGATTAATAATCTGGAGATCGAAAACATTTGGTGAAAACCGTTGCAGAGTTGTCATGCCTTACTCACTTTTGGATTGGTGGCTACATATAATTTCAAACTTGCTACTCACTTATACTTTGGTAAATCTGCAGGCATGTGTTTGCGGTGATGTCTTTCATTGCAGAAACATTCATATTTCTATACGTGGGAATGGATGCTCTGGACATTGAGAAGTGGAAAATGAGCAAATTAAGGTAGCAGTAATCATCATTACCAAGAGTTGCTCACTTATATCTCTTTATTTTGTTGTTAAAAACTATAGTTTGATCGTCCAGTTTGGGGTGCTGCCTATTTAAAAATATTAGTGTTTTTATGTGGGTGACTTGAAAGATCCGAAGTTGAGGTGAAGGTGCAGTGTTCATGTCATTGATTAAAAATATTGACTTTGTTTTTTTAAAGACCTACTCTTGCGACTTCTGTTGTAGTGTCCTACCTAGTTCTAAGCTGCTCTTTGGATGTGCTTTTCCTACTCTTTCTTGGTTACAGTGTTGGGACTGCGTTGGGCATATGTAGTACTGTGATTCTACTGATATCAGTTGGACGTGCTGCTTTTGTGTTCCCTCTCTCTGCTGTCTCCAATTGCATGAACCGAAATGCTGCAGGATCATCACCGATCACATTCAAGCACCAGGTCAGTAATTCCCTCTTTAGTATGATTGTTTTTTTTACACAGGAAAAATAAGGTAGCTTTTATGGTTTGCTATAATCAGATTATAATTTGGTGGGCTGGCCTTATGAGAGGGGCAGTCTCTATTGCTTTGGCATTCAAACAGGTATGCATCTTCTGTTTTCCTCTTGTGACTGATGGTTTGGAACAGTACAAAAACAATGCTATTGGAATCAATCCTATTTAGGTGCAATGTGCAAGACACTTAAAATAAAATGTTATTTATTTCTGTGTGTGCTGATGCAGTTCACTCACTTTGGTGTTACATTAGATCCAGTTAATGCAACGATGATCACCACTACTATTATTGTCGTGCTCTTCAGTACAATTGTAAGCAAATCTCTCTGAGTGGATTCATACTCGTGATGTAAAAAAGGTCAAATCCTAAAGTAAACTAGCCTGCTGTCTCTATTGTGGAATTGTTCAGCAACTGTTGAGTATAATTTTGATATCACAGGTATTTGGAATCTTGACAAAGCCACTTGTGAGTTATCTACTTCCTCATCATGCGAATAACAGCAGCATCAACCGAGAACCTTGTGTCTCCAAAGAGAATTTGAAGCTTCCTTTGCTCTCCTTTGAAGAATCTGCTGCAACCAATATCCTCCGGGCAAAGGATAGTTTGTCAATGTTAATAGAAAGTCCCGTCTACACCATTCACTATTACTGGAGGAGGTTTGATGACGCCTATATGAGACCGATATTTGGTGGGGCACGCAGTAATGGGCGTACATGATGGGTAAATAACCCCTTTTTTTGACCTTGATGGGTAATGACCCAAGTGGACAAAAATGGTGGGAATGTTGCTGAAGAAAATATTTGGCGATCATCAACACAATAAGCAAATGGAACGTCGGAAACAACCAAGGTAAGTAATGTTGCCAGGTATATGGTAATATCTGATGAGGTGTTGTGATGGTATATGGGATTTTATGCCTCAGGTTCTGTTGGTTTCCATGAATCTGCTAC
This sequence comes from Ilex asprella, assembly GCA_023539305.1. Classification (NCBI taxonomy): domain Eukaryota; kingdom Viridiplantae; phylum Streptophyta; class Magnoliopsida; order Aquifoliales; family Aquifoliaceae; genus Ilex; species Ilex asprella. Next base: position 1,938,534 of record CM042197.1, read on the forward strand.
TTGTTCAATGAGTCAACTGTTAAGGTCCATGAATGGGATGCAGAGGTTAAGTATATGTAAATTTTAGACTACTAAAAGTTGTGTACCGGTTGCAATCTTGTTTGATCATAGCTGAACTGAACACAGGCAGATAGGATTTTTTTATCATCTCTGATGTAATTATAGATTTCTTCTTGGTTAGTGGGAAAAAATATTGGGCGTAACCGTTGTCAACAGACGGCCTAAGTCGGTAACTGAATTAAAATAAAATTCATATCCACCCAATTATATAATAGATAGTCACCTCCATGATAGGAAGCGTTTTGTTTTATTTTATTTTTGCTTCTTTCTTATTAGATAACAACGGTTACACTTGAAATATTGAGTAGTAGATGGCTATTGCCTAACAACTGATTCATTTCAACGAGGCATAGGGCCATGCACTTTACTTCAATGCCTCACCAACTCATACAAAACAAAGTAAACATTGACAAAATAGGAACAAGAAACCCTTGAAACAGTTCTGAGCTCAGTGCTTAAATCTAGCAAACCTGTTGTGCTCTAAGACCACATTTCTTAGGCAGTGTCATGGCAGTTGCAGGATCAACCCCGAACTGGCGGAGTTGGGACTTGTACTTACAGAGACATGGTAAATCGGCCTTGTGAATTACAGTGCAACATTCCTTTGTGGGCGGAGGAGGTGACACGCCAGATGCTGCAGGGAGGCATTCCGCGAGTTCCGATATTGTAACATTGCAGATGGGAGCACTGGTGGTGTATGGAGCAACAAGAAGCACCACCACTAGGACACACTGTACCAAAGCTATGTTGATAGTCTTAGCCATTTTTCCTCTCTCTCTCTCTCTCTCTCTCTCTCTCTCTCTAGTTCATTGTCATGCTACAAAGAGTTAATTTATACCAAGGGGTTGGGAGTTATTAGGAGTTTCTTGGAATGTGAATTTGTATTCTTTAATATATCTTGTTTGCGAATGCACACCATGTGAATTCAGTATGGGTGGACGTGGGAATCAATTACTTATATCACTGGACATGAACACTCTGCCATGCTTGTAGTATCCTAAATTTAAAATATATATAATACTAGTTTTTAAGTTAATTTGTGATATTCTTTTTAAAAAAGGATGTTAGTATAATTGAAGAATGAAGAATTGTAGGATTTCTTTTACTTTGTATAAATATATATGTAGACAGTCAAAAGGGGACAAAAAAAGAAAGATAGAGGCGGCTTAGGGGAGAGAGAAAGAGAGAGAAGGAAGGAGGAAAAAAAAAAGAGGTTGATTCTATTAAAGGTACGGATTGATTACTTCTTTTATTGGTTTGAAGATACCTTGTTGATTATTGAAAGTTCTTATGTTAAAATTTAAATTTATTGTTGTTTGGAATTGACTGAGTTTAATCAATGTATTGGGAAGAAAAAGAAACAAAAAAGGATTTGATTTGAACTTGCAGAATATACAAGCTGGATGATTTCGTTGGTTGAAGAAGGCAAAGTTCTGAAATTACATAAGTCACCTTTTTGACTTCTAGTAACTTTAGTTTGACCCCTATATTCTATGAAATTTAATCTTAATCACTGTTTTACTTGGTAAGTTGGAAGAATATAATTTTGAAAAATTTATGGAAGTCTCGAAAATAGAAAATTCTTTTTTTCAAGAAAATTATACTTTGATATCAAAAATTTTAAAAATTATAATTTGACCCCAAAACTTTAGAAACTATTTATAAACTGCTCATATTATTTGCATACCCAATTAGCTCACATTAAAAATGTTATTGCTATGTAAAGTATATATAAACTATATATCAATGGATATAAAGTATAAAAATTAAATATATAATCGCGAAATAACGAAGTTAGAAATAGAGATTAATCGTTATATGTTATTTTGGATTAGGTGGTGATTGCATTGAGGTTGAGAAAGAAGACTTCGAATTGAATTTTAGGAATCAATGTGAGTAGTTTACTATTTCTTTTGGGAGGATTTTTTATATTCACTGTGTGAGTGTGTTATACATGTGAATTTTGAAAAACTTGTGGATTATTTTTTATCATTGTTTTGGTGATGAAAGAAAAAATTTGTGTGCGTTGGGACTAAAACTACAGTTTTGGTGTGTGCGAAAATTTTGTTTATGAGACGGGAACTGAGGTTACCAAGTTTAAGTGGTAGCAAGAGAATGGACCAGTCATCAGGCTACTGATGACAAAATACTCAGCTAGTTACTAGACTAGTTGTAATAAGAGACTAAATCAGTTACCAGATTAGTGGTAACAAACATGATTTGACAAATGTATTTGAAATTGAATGTGCGTGAGTGTTTTGGGTTATAAATGGATTTTCATATATAAAGTTTGTGATCATGAAATTATTTTGTTTAAATGATTATGTGATAGGGTTGGGGTACAATTTGTTGTACTTATATATGTATCAAATTTTATTTTTATATGTGGACATGACTACAGTACAACCAAAAAAAATTCGGTACCATACCTCTAAAATTTACTACTTCAAAAGATATTTTTATAACTTTTGTGGGTCATTTTACAACCAAAATTTTTACCACTTTTGTGGTTGATTTACCACTTTTATAGTTATTTTTACCACTATTGTGGGTATTTTTACTACATTTGTGATAACTATTTTTACCATGTTTTTTAAGTACAAAAAAATTATTACTTTTGTGACTGATTTATTACATTTGTGGGTATTTTTATAACATTTGTGGATGTTTTTACTACTGTTGTGGTAAATATTTTTACCATTTTTTTGGATACCACAACAGTGGTAAAACTATGCATAACTGTGGTAAGTCTCTGTATGGTACCGAAAAGCAAGTATGATGTACTATAGTCTACTCCTTTATATATAAACTATGAGATTCGTTTTCACACCTCATTAGAGGTGGTTGTTATTCATGGGTCTTTGTACTCATCCAAACATTTAACATTTATCAGGTGAGGATTAGGGTGAAGCGTAAGTCCACAGATAGACAAAGGATTAGAGTAATTGAAGATTTATTTTATCATAAGTCTTTAAAAATAAATGTCTTTAATAGTTTTGAGACAAATGTTTAATTGTTTTGGGAACAATATTGCTGATTTAGAGTAGTAAACTTTACGGTTTAATTATTGTTTTACATGAATTTAGTAATGATATTAGCGGTGTTTAATTTATTCATCTGGTATTCATTAGGTCGATGGAATGGATTACGTTATTTTTTTGTCTTCCATTGTATTTTGCATTTATTATGCACATAATTGATTGGTTAAGGAATTGGTGGCCAGTCCGTCACCCACCCTATGTGATCCTGGGTGGGGGTGTGACAATGCTGGTGTCAGTTTGTACGACTTGCAAATTGCAACCCAAACACTATTCTTTTACTTCTTTTTCGAGGATTTTTAGGCAATAGATGATGGGATTTGATCTCTTGATTCCGATACGGTTCAAAATTAATGTAACTGGAGTATAGGGATAGTAGATTCAATTTGATTCATTGCATAGCAATGGTAAATTAAATATTTTCTAAGTCTAAAAAACTTATAGTTGAGAAATTTTGATCAAAAAAACTTAATTGGATTTTAATCGATCACAAACTTAAAGAATCAAAGGGAGGACATTAAAAAGTTTGTTGGGAATGACCGAGTGATTTTAGAAAGAAAAAACATTGAAGCAGCAATTGCGTATGACTAGTGGGAGGGTCGAGCTGTAAACCAAATGATAACTCAAATAGTAACAATTTATAAACTCAAACATTCTAAATTTGAATCTTGTAATTTTTTGAAGTCAGACCATGAAAAATTTATCTTTTATAAATATCTTAATCTTGAAGTGGATGACCTGCCTTTAGCGGACCAAAAAGATAATTAATTGAAGTGAAAGTAAATTAAGCCAGACACCAGGTCCACTTAGTCACTATGCTCCACTCGTCGTGGCTTGAAAATCCCTAATTCAAGGGTTTAATTCTATCGTTACACCTCATCAAAGCCCAAAGAAATTCTGGACGAAAATATAGCAGCAGGCAGTAGCATATGTATACACCATCCAAAGCATTAGCATATACAAATTTACTTTTTTTGAACCAAGACGAGCACAAAATTACTTGCTTAAATAACTTCAAAAGCCTGCTTTTGTCGATTCTCGCCCCTGAGAAGCAGTGCATATGTATTCAGTGGAACTCGTTCCGGGTTCAAACACATCATTTCGTGCAGAGGAAAAGGAAAACAACAGTGGCTTTAAAACTAAGCACTCACAAGTAAATATGACCTTTCATGACCAGAGAAAAAGGTTTACATCAATCTTTTACATATCCTTCTGATTTCCTAATGTCTGCTTTTTACAGGTGTGAGGAACTCCACACAGAAAAAGTAACCGAAAATGCAAAAGAAATTAATCACCCAGGATTGTGGCCAGCAATGACATAAACATGCCATTAGCATGATACATTTTCATTCTATCCATAACTTACTCACTTTAGTAAAGAACAAAGCATCAAACTGAAGCAGAAAAGCTGAATGAACCGTTTTCCGGAAACTAATTGAGATAATGTCAGAACAAGGTAGGTTAGCATTAACACCTGTACCTGCAAATACACATTCCATCAATGTTCTCTGTCATGTGGTTGCATTCCTATACTATGTAGATAAGGCTGGAATAACTTCAAACAGCACTAATAATTATACTAAAAAACATTTCAGAACACTTTAGGGAGCATTGGAAAATCTCCTAGAGATGAATGATTCATTTGTTCTTTCAATACTAATTATGAATGCACAGTTTTTAATCGTTTTTTGAACGACTCATCAAAGTTCACCTAAAGCCTGTTCAATCCAATTGCATATACTTGCACATTAAGCAGGCCATTAACAGTAAATGTTTAATGAAAGGGTTCACCAAAACAAACTATTATTTGCTCTGCTCCATCACAACTAAAGGGAAGAGATGAACAGGAAATAAGCCTGAAGAACTGAAAAAAAAAAAAGAGGATCACTCCCTAGCCATCAAATATTGAGAGGATTGCTCTCTCAATCAAAATCAGTAATGCATAGACCATAAGGGTTTGATGTATCATCCCAAAGGAGGAACAACCACTCATTTATGTACCTGACCACAAACCATACATCAGCAATGGGAACTTTTTAGGCTACTAACCAGTCAACAAGATCAGCTGTCATGATCTCCCATATAGATGGTGGCGAGCCAACATCTCAGGTATTCCTAATGCAGAAATGCTTTCACATCCAAAAAGCTCTTGAAGCTTTGCATCACATAGTATCACCATCGCATTCAGTGGATCCTATTTGTAGGAAAAGAAAAAGATACAGAAATTTCAATACTATATTCTCCAGCCTTATCAATCTCTGGACAGTCAAAAACCAAAAAATACAAGTAATGTGCAAGTAGGCTCTCAACATAATATCAAATATATGATGAATAACTAAATTAAACAAAACACTAGAAATGAAATTATCCTTGGGATCGCACAGTGAATTCATGCCAAAAAAGAAGACGACGACAGTTCATAGTTGGAGTAGACATTCTTAAATTTAATGGCTACCTATTCAAGAAACTGAACTAAAATGTCCTCTCTATACAAAGTTGAAAATCTCTAAGTCATCTGCACTGCTTAGTCATTACATGCTCCACCAATCCCAACCCATGTGCTTGAACTTTGTTTTCAAAACATCCTAGTTTTTTACCCTGAAAAACAAAACTTTGTAAAGACTGTTAGCTCGTTCAGCCTTTAACTGTCAGCGTTTCCACTAAACTAGACTTAAAGTTTACGTATCAGATTCAAGAACTGGCACTGAGTGCCTAGGAGGGTAACTACCTAAATTTTCTTACTGGTATAAAAAACAACTCTTTCTCAGACATACCAAGCTTCACCAAATCAAATAAGAAGGCCAGCTTAGAACAACAACGAAGTTATCAAACCAAGCTCAACACAAAACACCCTTAGACAAAGAAAGAATTCAAGCCAGGCTAAACGAAGTGGAACATATTTCCCATAATCAATCTTATTTTAGCGAACTAGCAAAAACATACCATGTTATTGTTTTTGAAATAAACGAAAGAAAATTTGTTCATTTGGTTACAAACCTCAAGTTGATTGACCTTCACATATTCCCAAACACGTCTTAAAACCTCAGGTTGTGAAAGCTCCCTTTCACTGGTACCAAAAAAGTTTGCAAGTGCTTCAGATATTATCACAATCGGAACAGATTCAGTACTTCTACTTCCAGATTCCACTTCTAACTTCATTTTCTTAGAAGTTTGACCAGTCTGCTCTGCAAGCATTTCTTAATCCACGTGAGCATCAAATTCATCAAAAGAAAAAGGAAAATTAAGCACTTTTATATCAGAGAAATACTTGAAGGTTCAAGAGGGATAATATGTTTAGCTAGCAGCTTATTCATCTTGAACATGTCAGTACAATCTGTCTCAAACACCAAACGCAGCTCATCATTGCAAATTATCTTCCTTTTGTTGCTTGGATCTTGAAGGTTGTTTTTCCTTATGTATGCCCACAGCTGCTTCACAATCTGAACCAGACGGATTAGCAGAAACTACAATAGCAAAAGACACATACCACTACAATAAAAAAGTGTTTATGAGCCCAAACCTCAGTCCTTGGTAATCTTGACTGGCCCACAATGGTCTCAAGTTCAGGAGAAACACCACAGAGTTTGTTTAGTCCACCTGGACCACCTCTTCTCCTTTTTCCAGATTGAGCACTGAGCAGAATTGTTATAAAAATCATATCAGGCCAAACAGCAATTATTCATTCCGCTATCATAATTAGAAAAGTTCAATTTTGCAAAGCTGGATGAAAAGGGTTAGCATGAGAACTGATTAATTGTTAGGGCAGTTATGCAACATGTACCCGAAGCATCTTAGGTGGTCAGATGATGACATCAAGTACAGCAATGGAAGTACCTAAAGATAGTAAAAGTACTGGCTTGGAAAAATCAGATTGACACCAACAGGGTACCTGAGTGGGGCTGCACTCACAGAGTGTGCGCGGCATTTTTCCTTTGATTGAATTTTCTCTTTTTCCTTTTCTCTCTTGTTGGGGGTGGGGGTGGGGGTGGCTGGCTAAAATTGGGAAGTTGTCTCATTGATAAGGTTCATTGAACTAGGATATCAGAATAAAATTCTGGTCCACTGTGACACATATAGAGGGAGGGTAACACAGTGTTTAAGTATGCATCTTTACGAGCATAAACGAAACATGATCTTCTTTGGCAGTGACATCAAGATTGTATAATCCAACAAGAGACATCACAGTGCAGGTCAAAAGGCATAGATTTGGCCATTCTTGAAGGCCATATCACAGAAAATTTCCTGATTGATATGAAAATGTAAACCCATGGAAGGATATGACAACATTGGTTGAGGGGTCAGATTTTCCAAAAGGTAGAACAAGGCAAGCCGATTGCCGTTGTTGGTTAACAGTTTTAGAGAGCTTCTAACATATAACATAAATAGCATACATTCTTTCAGACAATAAAACTTATACTGGGTTAATTTTAAAAAAAAAAATTTGCTGAAACATGCCGTGAAATCATTTGGGTCCAATTGACATCACATCTCTACCCTAAATTATTATATTCGCACTAAGCATACTCTTAGAAGAACCTCCCCACTCTGCGAAACAGCAGACAAGCTATATAATCTATCAGTAACCCACTTACAGGGCATTTACGTAATAGACAATTACTTTCTATGTACTAATAGTCTAGATAATAAAACAATTCAATCACTCCGCAACTCGGTAAGTGAATTCTAAAAAGCAATTGCAAAAGAAGGTTACGTTCCCCTTTGGTTGGTGAGAAAAAGTTTGAGACGCAAAGAAAAAATCATTTCTTTTCATTACCTCCATTTTCTCACCAAACAAACAGATAGTTTAGAAAAACATACCCCTCTTTTGGGGCATCAGGAGCAGCAACAGCTGGGGCCGCAGCGGCAGCAGTGGTGGCGACACCAGTAGCAAATGCCTCGGCTTTTGAGACCGGCGGTGGCTGCGGAGGGCGGAAATCGAACTCCTCGGGACGATGGACGGCGAAATTGGGAGAATGTTGGGAAGAGTGGGAGGGGTGGAAATTAGGATTCTGGTGGACGGCAAAATGGTCTTTTGGAGGGTGAGGAAACTGTGGTGGCGGTTGAGGTCGGAAGAGAAGCTGGATCTGGGTTCGAATGAAGTCGATTTTGGGAGTGAGATCTAACCCTAGTTTGGATTCGAGCTGTTGAACGACTGCGTTTAGGGAGGTGAAAGTGGTGTTAGGGTTCGACTCGCGAAGAAGAGACTCCAAAGCCCTGGCTATGTCTTGGTCGGACACCATTCTCACTCACTCGTTCATATATTAACAGAAATTAACGGTAACAATCTCTCTCTCTCTCTCCCTATCTCTCTCTACCGCTCTGCTTCTCTCTTTCTCTCTCCACGCACACTCCCTCTCTCTCTCTCTCTCTCTCTCTCTCTCTCTCTGTGCCCCTCTACGTTGATCCTTCTCTCTCTGTATACAAAATCAAAATGACTAAATAGCCCTTGATTAAGATATTGGATGACAGGTTGTGCTATAACTACATGAAGACCCAATGGGAGATAGCCATGTTCAGCAGTATAATGAACGTTTATGAACACATTTGGCACCAATCCGTCACACTACAAGTCTACATATAGTAAACTTGCCGTAGGATTATCCATTTATTATTGGTGTTTATATTTTATTTAATTAATTATAAGACTCTTTAAGCTATGAATAAATCCAGATCCGGGGAAAAAATAATTTTAGGATAATATAAGGATATGCGAATACTCTATATTTTAAACAATTGTATACTTTTTGTTACATTTTTTAAAATATTTTATCTAATATTATTCTGCAGTAGCTAGAACCCAAAAAGACCAATAAACCCGAGCGCAAACACTACCTTTTAAAAGACCTAATTTTTGGAATATTTTTTTTCGGATCTAATATGTGATCTTGATTCATCCCTTTTTTCCATGAGCACATAGAAGCGGGTAATAGGCCAATAAAACTAAATAAGTGAATCTTGAATGATTTAAAAAAGGTGATTTTAAAATTGAAGACTTGGTAATAAATAATTTTAATTACAAAAATAAATTTTGAATAACTTATATAAAAGTAATGGTGAACCCCATTAGCTTTGGTCCTCTTCACAAAAAATAACCTCATTTGTTGGTACACAATATTTTCTTTTTCTTTTTTAGTAGGATTGTTAATCAACATGAAGTGTTCGAACTTAATTTGAGTTCGGCTTGGATTCAGCTCGTTCAGGCTCGACTCGTTTTTTAAACGAGCTTAAACTTGAACAAGTTTTTATGCTCGTTTAGAAAACAAGTCCTATAACCTCGACAGACTCGACTCATTTATATGCAAATACTCAGGTTTGGTTCGGATTCGAATCGTTCAGGCTTGAATAATTTTTTAAATAAGTCAAGCTTGAATAATTTTTTAAGCTCGGTTAAGAATTAAACTTTTCAAGTTCGGCTCAGACTCGTCGAATAAACAGCCCTATTTTTAGGTTGAAGTAAATATTGCAAACCAAACACTAGGAAAATGAAATTCATTAGATAGTTTCCTAGGACTCAAACTCAAACATTATTGATATCAACGGTTATTTTAGTGGCGACTGCAATTTATTGTTGAACCATTAGACACATACAAATTTAGGGACCAAATACACATAAATTTTGAATTTTAAAAACTAAATAGGCGCAAAATTAAGAATCGTGTAATTGGCGAGTGACCAGAATCGTCAACAATTTTTTTACGTTATTTGGGATTGGACAATTTAGATACAAATTAAAAATTTTAGGAATCAAATAGATACAATTAAAAAATTTGAGAACCAAATGGGCACTAAATGCATATTTTGGGAGAAAAAAAATATATTTTACCATTTTTGTAAAACATAACGTTAGACATTAAAAAAAAGAGAGAATTACTCAGAGTTCTTGAAGTTTGTGACTTAATCACTCAGACTCTCTAATATTTAAAATATTATATACAAACCCCTAAAATTTGTATACACGTAAAACTTAGAACGCTTATGTAAATATATCAGTCAATAAATTATACTGAAACCCCTCTAAAGTTTGTAGGTATATATTACTTAGACTCCTTAAGTTTAAAACATTATACTTAGACAAAAAATACTTCAATCAAAGGTAGAATATCAAATATTTTAAATTTTACAACCAAAATTCATGTTCTAATGTATCATTTATTAAAATAAAAATAAAAAAAAAATTATTTAAAAAAATCGTAATTAATATACAATTATACTATCTATTGGAATAAAACTAAAAAAAATCAAATAAGGGGTCTAAGTCATCCATAATAAAACATAAAATTTACAACTAAAATTCATATTCTATTATGTTATTTATTGAAATAAAATCAAAAATAAAATTTTAAGTTTTTTTTAAATAATAGTTAGTATATAATTATACTATCTATTAGAATAAAACTAAAAAAATTTAAAAAGATGTCAAATTGTAATGGACACAATATATTTAACTTTAATTGGGGTAAATTGGTATTTTAATTTGGTCGTTTAAACAGCTAAATTAAATTCTAATATATAATATAATTGTATACTAATTACGATTTATTAAGAAAAAATAAATTTTTTTTTTAATTTTATTTCAATAAATAATACAACAGAACGTGAATTTTAATTGTAAAATTTAAAATATTTGATATTTTATCTGTAATTGAAGTATTTTTGGTCTAAATATAACATTTAAAACTTAAGAGGTTTAAATAATATATGTTTATAAATTTTAGGGGGTCTGAGTGTAATTTATTAACAGATATATTTATAACAGGATTTAAGCGTACGCGCATACAAACTTTAGAGAGTTTATATGTAATATTTCAAATGTTAGGGGCCTAAGTAATTAAGTGACAAACTTTAAGCGGTCTGGGTGTAATTCTCCCAAAAAAAAAAAACAAAATTCGATTCCCTTGAAATGCAAGGCCTTCAGAGGTGAATATGGAGCTAATTACCAAAAAATTTGCGAGAATGAGTCAAATGCCGCATTTCTTGCCCTTTCTTGCGTTTTGGGGGGCAGTTTGAGAAAGCTAGAATCATTGCGGGCTTGTAGAGAAACCCAAAATTGCAGTGAAAATGCTCTCAATTTCTTCATCAATTTTCGGATCACCACAAACCCAATTCCCCACTTTGTTCAAGCATCACATACATCTATCTCTGCATTTGCAATCATTTTTTCCACCATACAAAGCTGAAAAGCAACAACCCATTTTCTTTTTGTGTGTTTTCACTTTTTGATGAGTGTCATCCATATATAGACATTCATGATGTTTCTCTATGTTAGTTAATCGTTCTTGGTTATGGCCAATAATCATTTCCTGCTTGGATTCTTTGACCAAGAAGGTATCTCCTTCATCAGATCACTTTTTGTGTACGACCTTGTTTGTGGTTGTTTTTGTTCGTTACATGTATGTTGATATGTGTGTAAGGTGTGTTTGACTAAACTATTGCTGTGTCAAGTTCTGTAAACAATGGGTTTTGATGAGGAGAAAGGAGCCGCGGCACAAAATGTAGCTTCTGAAGCCACAAAAAATCAGCCCACAACATCTGCAGGGCCAGAGGATGTTTCTGGCTCGGGAGAGTGGCTTAGCAGACAGCCAAGTGAAGCATCTTGTTATGCAACTGAGGAGGAGGAAGAAGAAGAAAGACAAATACAGTTGGGTCCCAAATGGAGTATCAAACAACATCTAGAGAAAGACAAGGTTTGTTCCTTTTGAAAGCAATGCATTTTGTTGACAAAAGGTGTTGTATTGGATTTTGATCATATGTTTTTGCTTCAGGATGATGAGAGCTTGAGGAGGTGGAAAGAACAACTTATTGGGAGCGTCGATGTCAATGCAGTTGCAGGTGTTTGTTTTTCTTGTGCCTATTACGATACATTGTTTGTTAACAATCAGTTAACCATAGATCCATAAACAGAAGCACCAAAGAAATTTTTTACTGCATTTGGTTTAGGTTCCAATAGAAAAGATAGTTCATTGGTGTAAAAAATCTTTAACTTAGTGTAATTGTTCATGATCTTGTCCAACTACGGTAGAATTATTTGCTGCAGGAAAATTAGGGTGTAATATTCCCTTGTTACTCCTTTTTACTTTTGTGAATATATCTAACAGAAGCAGACTCTCTGGACATGGGATAAGACTACCTACATTGACACCGAATTGGGCATCAAATGGACTGTCTTTCTTTTCCCTATGCTTATATAACTAAGATTTGTATATGCCCATTCAGTGGGATGCAACTTAGGCTAGAGTTTTTAATACTTGGGTTGGGCTTAGATTAAAAAGCTCTAACTCGAATTCAATTTGGGCAAGTCTCGAGTTGAGGTATCTGATTCACGGGTTGAACCCGAATATTAAAATTGGGCTCACCACCAATTAATACTATATAAATACAATTTTATCCTAGAGCTAATTTGAAATCTGCGTCTCCCTCAAGGCCCTCACTCACTCTCAGTCTCTCTCACTCTCACTCTCAGATCCATCTCCCTTGTGCCTCCTTCCTCTCTCAGTCTCCTTCGTCTTAGGTGAATTTAGGTGTATATTATGTAATATATGTATCAACTTTAGAACAACAAGCCTATTTTGGGCTTAACCCGAATTCAATCCGAATTGAACAAGTAAAGTAATCCGAATTCAGTTTGAAATCATTAACCCGAATTCAACCTGAGCCCGCCCGAATGAAACTCGGGTGGTGCTCGAGTTGAGTCCCTCAATCAACAAGGTTAGTGTTGAAGATTATATACCTATGATTGGACTAGGGTTAACTGTCCAACCCGTCCGAGTTACACCTGTACCATTCAACAGGTGTTTTGCGCCTTGTACATGTTAAATGGCCTTACCGCCTTAGATATTTGTTTTCAAATGAAATGTTTTTTTGGCTTCTACATCTGACATTCATATGTGTTGGATTACTTTATGATAGAAACACAAGAACCAGATGTCAAGATTTTGAGCCTTACAATTCTGTCCCCTGGAAGACCTGATCTTGTTCTTCCCATTCCCGAGTCTGGGAACCCCAAGGATCTTTGGTTTACCTTAAAGGAAGGTAGCCATTACTGTCTAAGGTTCTCCATTAAGGTCGGGAATGATATTGTTTGTGGCCTCAAGTACACTAATACTATTTGGAAAACTGGCATCAAAGGTACCTCTCTGTCTCTCTCCTTATTTTTTTTGCACCAGCTTTCTTGAATATTTGTATCTATTCTATGTGTGCTTGTGTTCCAGTTGATAGCTCAAAGGTGATGCTTGGAACCTTCAGTCCTCAGGTGGAGCCCTACGTTCATGAGATGCCAGAAGAGATTACTCCTTCTGGTTATTTCGCCAGAGGATCATATTCAGCAAGAACAAAGGTATTTGCCAGAAATCATTGGTTTTAAGGTTTGGGTGATCTATAACCTTAATGCTATCTAGGAACGTCTGTGGTACAGAATTCAGTATTGTACTGTTTTCACAAAATGAGGCTTAGGTTAAGACTCAATTTTTTTTAAGCTCCAACCCCCCAAAATTAAGTTAAGGCTACAAAAAATTGTTAACAACTCTGGAATTTTAGCAATCGAGTATGGAATTGAATTATGTTTACTCACTTTAAATTGAGAATCCGTTTCTCTCCCTTTCCTGCTAGGATTGGAAATCCAGTATTTTATATATCTATATGATTGGGCTCTTGGTTTTCAAAATAGTATAAAAAGAAGTGTTTCGAATCATTGCTATTTGACTCAAACCTATTCTAAAACAATCGAGGTATTTCAAATTGTTTGTTGACACGGACAAAGTCACGGAAAACCTCCGAAATTATTTCAATATTGAACATTGGATATATATTTGTTCCAAATCGAATCTCTTTAGAAAGAAAATCGTTCGTCTCATTGTAGCCTGCTCCAATCCCTTTGCGAAACTTTTGTTATTGGGTTTGCCATACACTTCACATGTTCTAGCAATTTACTTGCCATCATCAAATGATACAAATCTTGGATAAGAATCTACAACGTACTCGAATGCCCTTGTTGACGACCCTTTACTACGATAGCATCTAGGGTTTCTCGAATAATGTGATATCTCACAATGGGTAAATCCTTAACTCTTCTTCCTCTTACTAAGACTACAGAATGTTCTTGTGAATTATAACCAATTCTGGTTATATAAGCAGCGATTTCAAAATCAGAGATGAATCGTACTTTGACAACTTTACGTAAGACAGAGTTTGGTTCTTTGGGGGTGATAGTGAAAAAGTTGACAGATAAGTCACCCTTCCTCCCACTCTACATCCTAAATATTAGGAAATGTTCACGAAAGTCATAATCTCCCCTTTAATTTGTGGTAACTGCTGGTACCTTAATGAAAAGTAACCTTTCGTTACCACCGCCTTTAAGTATATTTAATGGTGTCCTTCAAAGCAACTTTTGACAAGGTTTTAACATTTAAGGACTAAGCTGTAACTTGATCCTCAAAGTTTCCCTGCAATTTAAGTACATATAGTGTCCTTCAGAGCCACTTTTGATGAGGGAGAGCATCTAAGTACTGGTTTAAGCTGTAACATGATCTTCAATTTCCATGTAGAACAAGATAAACATCAATTTTCTGTCATAATATCAAATTATGTTTGGTTGTATTCCTTCGTACATTTCTTGTCCTCTTGTTTATCTTTGTGTTTCTTGCCTTTCACTATGCTCAGTTTGTTGATGACGATAACAAGTGCTACTTGGAAATCAACTATACCTTTGATATCCAGAAAGATTGGCCATCAAAATAGAGCAAGACTTTCTTATCACTCGCAATCTGAAGGATTCTGGATCCCGTGGATCAAATTGCTCTGAGAAACTATATAGTTGAAGAAGAATTGAAGGAAAGAAGGCAGCATAGTTTCTTGTAGAGTACCATTTACTAGAAGACAGTGACCTGTTTATTATCTTTGCTCTGCTTTTGTTGTCCTCCTCTGCCTCTCTGCACATCCAGACCTGGAGTAAAGGAGGCTTCTACTTGTAGTAAGTATGGCAAGCTGCAGTCTTTTCTGTCAGCTCTTTACCCAACAATACATGTAATGGTTGAGCTATGACCATCTTTTTGTTTCCAATTTTGGAAAAAATGATCATGTGACAGTTTTGCTTCTGGTATATTTAAGATTAGCCAACTGAAAAGTGATACTATCTAGCAAATAGCAATCCCATTCTCACTTTTGTAATGATATTTTTTATGTGGTTTACTTTTTTGTTACCTCACCAGTACTCATTTGACTGACTATCACGGTTTTTCTACCGAGTAAATAACAAGTACAGTAGGTTTTTATCAGAAACAGGGTACAGATTTTCATTTTGCTTTGCCCATCTCCTCTTCGATGACAACCTTATTACTTCTTATTGTCGAGGATTCACACCATCTTCAACGTACTTATTCTCAATTCTTTGACATATTATCCGTCATGAATTCAAGTAAGACTCAATATACAGTATATATAAGTGATTCTTTTATCGATGAGAATGAATATTACTTGTATCAGAGGGAATTCAACTTCTATTTTCAGCATAAGGTGGAATAGCCAGTGCTGTTTTTGATAAGAAAACATCGAAATTGAACCCAGAGATGGTCAAATTAGCTGCCTTCTAGTATTATTCAATAAATACCTCTCTCTCTCTCTCTCTCACACACACACACACACACACACATTTTGTTGATTGAAAGAGAATTAGCGCTATCCATCGAGTAATAAGAGGGTTTGCTACAGTGATTCGGATGGTTGGTGGTCCTTCGAGAGTTGCCGGTCCTTATGCTTGTAGCTTACGCTCAAAACTCTTCATTAAAATTGGATATCCAGCAGGCACAGGGATTGAACATAGGAACGAGTGGGTGGTCGGCGGGGTAGCAGTTGTTACTTATCGGAAAACAATACATGTCTGATTGAGGACAGGGCAACATAAAAACAATGATACTAACATAAAAACAATGATACTATTTGGTTATTGAGAATGTTTAAGGTTGTGGTAATTAATATTGTTTGGATCATTCTTTGTTCATACTCAACTGTGCAGCAAATTTAAGCTGTCATATAATCACTTGCAATCTATCAAACAGGGATAAAAGTTTAAAATTAATAATTTGTCGGGGTTACCAATGGATAGTGGTGTAATTTGGACGAGTAAACTCTAATCTAACTGAAAGTATTCTGTTCGATAATTGCGACAAGCTTGAGCCAAAAAAAAAAAAATCACCTAAGGTTGGGGTCTAGGATTTTTGACACCCAACTCGAACCCATCCCCTAAATTCGAATATAAACCAAATTATAATTCAAGGCGTATAAATAAATAGTCGAACCTCAATTGAATTAGAGTTCAAAATTTTAAAAATGGGAATTAGGCTCAGATTAATTTTTTAAAAAAATTACGTTGAGACATGATTGACCTCCCACCGGTCAACACTCACTTAAGTTGGACCTACCTATTCGATTGTTTTAACTTCTACTATGAAAAGGGTAACCTCATCATTCAACCCTTGATTTCTTTTAGGGCTAGTGTATTATTTTGTTAAATCAGAATAAGGAGGAAATGCTATTTAAATTTAACTTCAGAATTTAATTAATTATAAATTTCATATTAAAGGTAGACTTCACTCAACTATAAAACTCACAATAAATTAAATTTTTGATTATGTCTTTAAATTGGGTTCAAAAATTTCATTTCATTTAATATTTTTAGATGGAATACTTTTTTGATGCTAAAAAAAGGGATGGAAGCAAATGAGAACAACCAAATATCACCGTGATAAACCTTCACTGGTGAGATTTGTGATGAGGTCAATGATTGCGCTTATTACTCATCTCTAGAAATGAATCTAATTAGACTAATATAACAGTCAATCATCGAACCCTAATATGAACTTCAAAACTCCAACTTTAGGTTCTCCACCTTTAGGGTGAGAATTTCGGTCAATAGCTCATTGAATCACCCCACTCGGTGGTGAGTACTTAGAAGTTTTTAGAATAACCTAAGGGTTAGTTCAAATAATAAAAAAAATAGCAGTAAGATGTTTTAAGTTTAAATTTTAGTAAATTTTTTATGAGAAATTTATTTTTTATAAATATTTCAAATTCTGACCTAGTTGATTTATCTTTGACCAAATTAGAAAGAGATTAATCGAAAGAGTAATGTTAGATGAACTTAAAAACTAGACTTAAAAAATTAACTTGATAATCCCAACCATTGAATAGGTAGTAGGTCCCAATAAATGCTGGGTCCTACAGTGAAATCAATGGTTGAGATTATCAAGTCAATTTTTTAAGTTTACTTTTTAAGTCCATGTAGCATTGCTCTAATCGAAAAGAGTAATGTTAGATGGACTTAAAAATTAGACTTAAAAAATTGACTTGATAATCCCAATCATTGAATAGACAGTAGGTCCTAATAAATGCTGAAACTTACAGTGAAATTAATGATTGAGATTATCAAAATTAATTTTTTAAGTCTATTTTTTAAGTCCTTGTAAGATTGCTGAATCAGAAATCGACCGAAAACTCTACTGTTGGATGAAAAAAAACACTTTAAAAGGAGGCCTATTTTCGTTTGGATTAATGGGCTCTCTTCAGTCTTAAGACTTGTTTTATGGGTTTTCGCTCATTTTTTTTTCACCATGCATGATATTGGATAACTGGGAACACTTGGCATATGGACATGATTATATTCATCCCCTTTTTGGAGTATTTTTACATCTTTTTTTGTTGAGAGATTGTAATTGGAGATTTATTCACGCTTTGTTATCTGCTTGCATGGTTTGTTGATGGGTGGTTGTACAATTTGCCTAGGTATTACCATTTGAATACGTGTCCCTGAATGGGGTTATAGTTGTTGAAGGGCTGTTTTGAAGATTCTTGTTGAGTTGCCAGCAGTTTGGTGAATTTTGGGGACGAAGCTTGGTGGGGAGCAATTGATTTTCTTCCCCGCGGGCCAAGGAAGATGTCTAGTTTCGTGGGTGTTGTTGTTTCTGATCAGTGGCTTCAGAGCCAGTTCACGCAGGTTGAACTTCGTAGCCTCAAATCCAAAGTAACTATCTCTCGTCCCTTCTCTTTAGCATGTCCTTTCTTCTGGTATATTGGCTTTGTCTTGAATTTGTTTATGCCATTGATTTGATTAAGTTTGTGGTAGTCGATTAATGTGTGACTGGTTTATTTTTCTTTTTCTTTTTTGTAGTTTAATTCACAGAAAAATCAGAATGTTAAAGTTACTGTTGATGATTTGCCGCCTTTAATGGCGAAACTGAAGGCTTTCATTGAGATGTACAATGAGGAGGAGATCAGGGGGATATTGGGCGAGTCAGGAGATTGATTTTGAAGGCTTCCTAAGGGTGGGCCTTTGTGTACTTCCTTTTTAGTATCGCAGTTTCATGAAATGCATATTAGGTCAATGGAATATAGTTATATGAAAAGAAATATAATAGGAGTTAATAGGTTGCAAATTTTATTTTTCAGAGTTATAGGTATAGTTTTGAGCAGTCTACATTGGAGAAAGCAGGCTGCCAATTTACTTATATTCAGGTTTGAATAATCATTAGTGACATCTTAATTTGTTGTATTGAATTGGCAGGCCTATCTGAATTTGCAAGCTCTAGCTACGACCAAGCAGGGTAGTTCAAAGAACTCCTCATCATTCCTCAAGGCCACCACAATCACCCTTCTCCACACTGTTAATGAATCAGAGAAAGCATCTTATGTTTCTCACATCAATAGCTATCTTAGGGATGACCCATTTTTGAAACAGTTTCTTCCAATAGATCCAGCTACAAATGCCCTATTTGATCTCGCAAAAGATGGAGTTCTTCTATGGTATATAACCACGGTCTCTTTTGCAATATTGTACATTGTTATGGCTATAGAAACTTGTAGTGTGCGGTGGTTTTGATATGTTTCATGGCCTGATGCAGTAAGCTTATCAATGTTGCTTTGCCGAATACGATAGATGAACGAGCTATCAAACACCAAACGAGTACTCAACCCATGGGAAAGAAATGAGAACCATACACTTTGCCTCAACTCTGCAAAGGCTATAGGCTGCACTGTAGTTAACATCGGCACCCAAGATCTGGTTGAAGGAAGAGTGAGTGGAGCTAATTCAGGTATCCATATGAGTTGCATTAATGGATTCTTGGAGTCCTAATTTGTTACTTCAATTGTCCATCTGGCAGCCTCATCTGGTGCTTGGTTTGATTTCTCAAATTATAAAGGTTGGCATTTAGACCTTACGTTTTTATTGTTATGATTCTTTTACCTTATAGTGGAAACAGTCGCTGGTATGATGATGGGGGTTCATATCGTAATCATAGAGGCATTAAGATTGTAGTTTGTAAATTGATTACTTGCTATATTTCCTCTTTCGATTGCAAAAAATTACTAATAAGTGCACCTTCAGATTCAACTCTTGGCAGATCTCAACCTTAGGAAGACACCTCAGCTTGTGGAATTGGTGGAAGAGAGCAATGTAATTGAATATTCATCACATTATATGTCAGGAAATTGCAGCATTAATATTTTTTTTGCTCGTCTGTGTATTTTCTGGATGAAGTATGGTGATAGAGCATCACTCTGCATTATGAACTTTTGCAGGATGTTGAGGAGCTTATGGGATTAGCCCCTGAAAAGGTCTTGTTAAAATGGATGAATTTCCATCTCAAGAAAGCAGGCTACAAGAAACCCATAACAAATTTCTCCTCTGACTTGAAGGTATCTAGCCATCCTTTAAGCTCTTCACTAACAGTGACTACGAATTTTTAAGGCTCAACTAGTAGCATATTTTTGCACTTATTAGGTACTATTGTGCTTCATCTATTTGTTTGTGTTTGGGATTGTGGAGAGGGTTGTCAAATTACAAGACTACAAGTAAAATATAATGATTTATGTATTTAGAGCTGATCATGTGAGTTAGGGTTAGAGTTCTGCACACCCAGGATAAAATATAGTAAGATAACTAAGAGCTGCAGTTGAGCCAGATAAGGTGAGAGTTTGAGTTGGAGACCTGGAGCTGGAGCTTATTCAGGGATAAACATAAAAGAAACTTAACTCTAAAGTCTTACTTTTTTCTGCCTTACCGATCATGTCTACCTATTTTCATTGGAAACTACAAAGTCTATCATCACAAGATAAAAGAATCAGCACCACCACTTAATAACTGCGCATAGTCAGAGGACGATCTGTACCACATATTTAATCCACTTCGCCGCTGGACTACTTTTTTGCAAATTTTATTATGTGCAGTACTGTTGCATACTTGCTTCTACACTGCAGGATGGAGAAGCTTATGCGTACCTGCTTAATGTGCTTGCACCAGAGTACTGTAGTCCGGCTACCTTAAATGCTAAGGATCCTAATGAGAGAGCTAATTTGGTGCTCGAGCATGCAGAAAAAATGGACTGCAAAAGATACTTAACCCCAAAGGATATTGTTGAAGGCTCACCCAATTTGAATCTTGCATTCATTGCACAGATATTCCACCAAAGGTGGGAAAGTCAACATTTTTATATAATTTCTGGTTAAAATTTGATGTGGTAAGTTTCTTAGGGTTTTTTTTGTGATTTTTTTGTTTGTTTGGTGGAATACACTATCGGACAACAGCATATGGAGGGAGTTAGTATTGGATGTCGGTAGTTCAACTTGCATCATTTTTATTCATAGGAATGATTGACTTGCAGAAAGCAGGTTATGGCTTTATTGTTTTGTGCATGTGCTGCCTACATGGGCAAAAAAATCTTCCAGTCATTAGTGGCTCTTAGTTTAGTGCTAATATGATGTTTGAAGATATACTGGTATAGAAGCTATATTATTGTATATTTAGTTTGTCTCTCGTATTGTTGTAGTCAATTTGAAGTAATGTGGCACTGTTGGAAGATTTACATGCTCTTTTCCATTTTGAAAGTCGTCTTCAGTATCATGAAGCCTAATACTTGTGAGTTGCACTCTTGTTTCGACTAATGGTCCTTATATTGAATTTGGCTGTATCAACATCAACATGTCAATTCTTCTTTTGTTTTATGCTGCTTTTGTCTTTAGATATGTGATTTGAGTGTTTGAGCATGTTTTCAAGAATGGAGAACCGTTTACAGGAATGGCTTGTCTACAGACAGCAAGAAGATCTCCTTTGCGGAGATGATGACCGATGATGAGCAAATTTCTCGAGAAGAGAGATGCTTTCTATTATGGATCAACAGTCTTGGAATTGCTTCTTATGTGAACAACTTATTTGAGGATGTTAGAAATGGGTGCGTGTTTCATCTCTATTGATAAGTCCACCGTAGTACTCAGATTCGAATGCAATACAAGAATACAGATTACTTGTGGAACTGTAGGTTGTTCTACTTGAAATTTGTGCTCAAATCCTTTTTTAATAAATCCTGTCTAGTGGTCAATTAGTCATTATCATAGTCACCTATTTTAGATAATAAGATTTTGATCAATTATCAGGCAATGAATTATTATTATTGTTGGGTCAGAATGATTTTGTAACTTGGGATTTGTTTCTATGATGCAACAATATTCTCTTTACTGGTTTGTTGTGGACCTGTCATGCATGCAGATGGATAATTCTAGAGGTGCTAGACAAGGTTTCTTCGGCATCAGTTAACTGGAAGCAGGCAACAAAACCTCCCATTAAAATGTCATTTAGAAAAGTAGAAAATTGCAACCAAGTTATTAGGATCAGAAAGCAGTTAAAATTTTCCCTGGTGAATGTGGCTGGAAATGATATTGTACAAGGGAATAAGAAGCTCATAGTTGGTAATGTACTTTATGCTTTTATCTCATTCAAATTTATTTTCTACAACCCAGCACCCTGATAATTGACAGATTTGTGGTTTATTTTACTTGTTCTTCCTTGCAAGTTCATGTGTTACTGAAAAGTGAAACTGCCTGATTGACTTTTCTATCTCATATCATCCAGATATGGGTTGTGGGGCAAGTAATGTACACTAATTGTCAATTCATTTCAGTAAAATGTGATATAAAGTGTGTTTTGCAATCCAGATGCAGATCTGGAAATTGTACGGAAAAAAGAAAGGAGAAAAAATCTCATTCCAATTAAATAGTTGCTTAAAAAGAATTACTAGTTGTGAATGTCAACTTCATTTTTTCTGCAAATAATTGTAGTTTAATAGGTAAGAGTAATATACACAGATGGGTTTAACTTGTTGAAGTGATACATCCATCATCATCTGGATGGAAATTCTTCTTCTTCTTTAAATTTTTTAAAGGGAATGAAGAATCTTCTTATGGGAACTTGTAAATGGTTTTTTAATTTGTTTGGATAACGCACTGGCTAGTTTGGTCGGGGGTTCAGAAAGTTGCTATCTCGAATTCCCATAGCAGCCCAGAGTCTTGTTTGGAACCAAAAGTAGGATCATGTATACATGCAATGATTACAAGGGTAGAACAAACATAGCCGCTTATGTTCCTGTCTTCTTGGCTAGTAAAGGCAAACATATTTAGAAAGAAAAGAACATTCCCTTGCCTTGGCTAACTTGTACTGTGGTATCTCATTAGGGTTCCTCTCTCAAGGCGGAGCATGTTTTGCATGTCTGCAATGGGGTGATTTTTAATGGTAAGGTTCTCCCTGAGTACACAACCTATTCCATTAGAGCCATGCACTGAACAATTTTAGACTGAAGTCCGTGTTGGTAGTTCCAAGAGGAAGACTTTAATTTAGGACTTTAATAGTTTTTTGGAGTTGGCTCTTTGTGACTTGATTTGGGCATTAGCAGTCAACCGAGGTTAAATTATAACCAGTGATTTGCAAAATGATAAATGTCACACCCCATGTTCTTCAGCTGCCACACTCAAGGTCGTGACAAGTTTTCATTTGGGGAGTGGAGTTTGATTCTAAGTCCTTAAAAGCTTATGCCTTATAGTTAAAAAAAATGTCTGTTTTGGGTTAGGCATGCACTGCTTTAAAATGTGTTGGTTACAGCATGATTAACACATAAATAGCCCAACAATCTTTTCTTCCTAACAGCGTGGGACCAAGTACATGGACTTGACACCTCAAGTTTAGCTCACCTCATCCATCTTGGCCCTTGGCTTCAGGAGTTTTGGCATCTTGCAGTATTTGAAATCATTGGTGGTCCAAAGAGCTCAAATTTATTTAATTTGTTTCAGCTTTCCTGTGGCAGTTGATGAGGTTTAATATGCTTCAACTCTTGAAAAACTTGAGATCTTGCTTCCAAGGGAAAGAGATTGCCGACACTGATATCTTAAATTGGGCAAACAAAAAAGTGAAGAGCACGGCCAGAACTACTCAAATTGAGAGTTTTAAGGTTAAAAGTCTGCATTCCTTTCCGTATTATATTCATATTATGAATTTTGACTGATTGGAGGTGTTTGTGTATTTTTGGAATGCTTGTTCAGGATAAGAACCTTTCAAGTGGATTGTTTTTACTTGGGCTTCTCAGTGCAGTGGAGCCAAGGGTTGTCAATTGGAATCTTGTCACCAAGGGTGAAAGTGGTATGATTATTTGCCATTGTGAAATCTTTTGTGGAAGTAATAAGCTCCAATTTAGTTGGTTGAGGAAAATGGAACTTTGTGTTTTTTTGCTACCAGGCTTTGATTGATTGATTGAAAACATAAGCAAAAAGAACTACAGTAGTGTGATCAAGTTTTTGTGTAGATTCCTCTTATTAGCCTAAGAGCAATACCTTTTTTTGGGCTGGCTGAGTTGGAAGCAACAAAGGTCGCCAAACTCTCTGTGCTTTCTTTTCCTCCAATTTCATAGCAACTAAGTGGATGTTAAGTTATCCACTTAACCAATGGAGAATAGATGGAATTGAATGTTCTTTTTAGTTACTCTATATCTATTTCCCATTCTTCTGTGAATTTCTTACTCTGATATAAATTTGCTTCTGGAAAAATGACTTGCTTTTGTTGGTGATATGATAGATGAAGAGAAGAAGTTGAATGCTACTTATATAATTAGTGTTGCAAGAAAGCTTGGATGTTCAATTTTCTTGTTGCCTGAAGACATCATGCAGGTAAGATAGCAAATGTAATGGGGTTTTTATTTGTTTGTTTTACATTTTACCTCTAAGCGCAGAAATTCCTCTGTTCTTTGGACAATTAATGTAGCTTATGAGGATCAAATAGTCATTGCATATCAGAGAATGCTTCTTCTGATGACAATGCAAATACTGATATGGAAGTTGTACTGTTTGTTTCTACAATTATATATTGCTCTGCTCGGTGGCCACTGCTGTTTTTGCAGTATTATGAAAAAACGAGTCACTTGCATAGTTGTATGTGGAGTTTCTTAGTAATTCCCACCATCTTCCGACCCTAACCATCTTCCCAGCAAATGTAATGATAGTGGTTGCATTAAACCACTGACAAAGCCTTACGATTCATAATAGTTCTTGGCGTTGTGTTGTATCTTCTGCATCATAATCATGGAGGATTTGTGGTGATTTATGGCAGGTAAACCAAAAGATGATCCTTTCTCTTACAGCTAGCATCATGTACTGGAGCCTTCAGCAACCAGTGGAAGAGCCGGAGTCATCTCTGTCGCCTGCTACTACTGTGGCTATTCCTGATGCATCCCCGACACTGTCTATTAATGGTGAAGATGAAAACTTCCTGTGTCCATCCCCTGCTGCTGCATCCCGGCAACTGTCTATGAATGGTGGAGATGAGAAATCCATGGTTGGTGAAAGCTCCCCAGGTGGTGAATTCTTGAACTTGACTATTGATGATGCGAATTCTGATACTACAGTGTCCCCAGAAGTTGAAAACAAAGACGCCCCGGCACAGAATGAATGAGAGTTGCAAATGTTTCACTGCATGAAATTGAGCAGAAGCAATGAGAAATAAGAATTGTATGAAAAGAAATACATAGAGATCAGGGAAAAAATAATTGTTTCAAGGTAAAGCTGTTCAATAAGATCAATACTGCTGCTGCAAAACCAAAACAAATGCACTGCACTATGTTCCTGGATCATAAAGGAGAATAAGTCTTGTAGAACATATTACTTTTGAGACACATCTGTCTTTTCTTTTGGTACAATCTCTCTCTCTCTCTCTCTCTCTCTCTCTCTCTCTGTTCGTTTGTAAATAAACTTTGCTAGTTTTAGATGTATGTTGTTGACAATAATTGCATTGATGTTAAGTAACAAATTATTTTCTGGTTTGTGTTATTTCTTTCTGGTTTGTGATATGAGAGGCTGTGGACAGTGTGAGTTGTGCCAATGTTTGTGTTCCTGCCACTCTAATCTAATCTGATTATTTTGTATTTCTTTTAAGCAACAAAAAAAAAAGAGAAAAAAATTCTAATAAATTCTAAATATGATTAATAGGATGTAAATTATTTTTTTGGCATATTTTTAAAAATTTGAGCTCGTTATGTCATGTTTCATGAATTTAAATTTCAGTGTGATTTATTAAAATTAATTGTAATTTAGAAAATATAAATAAAATAAATTATTACATATATCAAAAACTGTTCCAATTTTGTAAAACAAGGGTAATACCTAAAATGAGATGATGATCGGAATTGCACTAGTGTTTTAACACCTTTCAAATAAGAGGATGCTTCTCCAACTCTCGACAATTCAACATGACGTAATTGTGTACAATTATTAGATTAGTTGTAAGTTCCATCTAATATTAAAATTCACAACTAATTCAATGGTTATATTGAAGTCACATCATTAGATCCCTATAGCATTGCTCAAATAAAAATAATTCACGTGCCTACGTAAAGTAATACTAATCGGGACCTAATTTATTTATATAATTTACTAACTTAATTCATAATAACCTTTGAATTGACTGCAAGATCCATAAAACATTGAAATTTAATATCGATCCAATAATTCTATTGTAACTATATTATTATATCAACATGAATTTTAGGTCTAAATATTATTAGTCGCATAAAATGCATGATCTATTCATCAAAAGAGAAATAATTGCACGTGCACCAGCTAGCGTGTTAATGTGTGCACCAAAAGCTTCAAAATCCCTATCGTCTCCTCCTCCTTGGGTCTAAAGAGACTCGCGCCTCTTTTCTGCTTCTCTCGGTCGGTCGATCCCTAAAAACTCCTCTTCTTGGAGTCTCAGAGACTCTTGCCTCTCTCGCCGTCTCCTCTTTGAAGCCACAAGCATCCCAGGTTCTTTGTCTCTCCCCATCCTTTCCGACTCTCTGTTTGACAGTCTCTGTGTGAGTCTTAATTTCTTTTGCTTTTTCTGCAATTGAAATCATATGATGAGAGTTTCGGGATTTTTTTTGTTAATCTAAAATTATAATGGGTTTTAATTTGATCTATATCTCATTATTGAATTCTAAAATTTGGGGCCTTTTTAATATATAGGACCATGCTTTTTTGACTCTACTGTTAATGTTGAGCCGGCCATGGAAAAAGTGAATAAATCTCTTTCATTAAGAGAATTGGATGTGTCAGGCCATTGTAAGTCAGGATAGGATTATAATTCTCTATTTGGTTGCGTGGGAAACTTAGGAATGGAAAAAGGAAGAAAATTTTGAGTCTCATGTTTGATGGGGTTCTTTTTTGAACACTGAAAAAGTTCATTCAACTATTCTAAACGGGTTGTATTGGCGTAGTTGATTCGCTGCTTCTGTTTTTCTGGGATTTCAAGCAATGGAACGTTTGGGGAGGAAAATTTGAATTTATTTTCTTTTTTCGTGCTATAGGTTTGCCTGAGAAATTCTGTTGTTTTCATAAATTTGATATCATTACACTCTATAATTGTAGATTTCGTGTTGACTGTATTATTTGGAAAATTTTATAAGCATATACACATCCTCTATTTCTGTTTCTTCGTTTTGTTTTATTAATTTATTTATATTTATTGTAAGCATCTTGTTAAGGCCACAAAGTAATGGTCATGGTGTGGCAGGAAGAAGAGAATGTCATCTTCAGATGATGAGGTTGAAGCTGTGCCACATACTGTATCAAATTACCACTTTGTGGATGAAAAGGATGAGCCCATTGCTTTTTCGCAGTTGCCAGTTCAGTGGATTGAGAATGAGAGCTTCGATGGCATGAATAAACAAATATTCTTGCATGGAACTGCTGATAATGGGCTTCAGAAAATATATAAGCAGGTCACAGCATGGAAGTTCGATCTTTCAAATGCAGAACCGGAGATATCAGTGCTATCAAAGGAAAATAGTTGGATGAAGCTTCACAAGCCAAGGAAGAGTTTTGAAGATGTAATAAGGACAATCTTGATCACTGTGCACTGCTTACACTTTGTGAAAAAGGATCCAGAATCATCTGGGAAAACTTTGTGGGAGCGTTTGTCTAAAGTATTCAGGTTTCAGATGGATTGCTCAGCCCATTTATCTTTCATTTTGGTTGTTTTTTGCATCTTTTCAGAGTAATATTCAATTTGCAGCTTGTACGAGGTTAAGCCTTCACAGAATGATCTCGTGGATCACATGGATTTAATAAGTGAAGCTGTTAAAAGGGATGAAACATTAGGGAAATCCAAGGTTTGTATTGGTTTTCCATTACCATTAAAGCAGAAAACCTTGGTAAGAGCATCTTGTAATTCATCAAATAATAAATGGAAAATCTAGTTACATGCAACAAGTTATCAAATTCTTGTGAAATCTTTTGTCGTCATTTTGTCAGTTATGTATGTGTGTGAGTATATAAAGCTCCTCCTGTCCGAAACAAATTATGAGACGCAAGAAATAGAGATTCAAATATTCTCTACTTGTTGGATACTGAATAACATTGACATATAGTTTCTGTTAACGATCCATAGAATTTTTTCCTGAAATTATACGTGTGCATGGATTACAATCTTCTATGCTCTTGATATTCTATGAGTGTAGTTGAGGACAAGGCTTTGTTGGTTGGGGAGATCTTTGTTTAAGTTCATATTAATGGAATTTTAATTTGTTGAACAGTTTTTAGTTACATTTCTGGAGGAGAAGCCTATGAAGAGGAAAGCTTTTGAAGAGGTTACAATCCCACCCTCTTTCTATACCTCCCAAACTGTTATTTACCTCTCTATTGATTCAACATTTTGTGTTGAGCTTGTGTGCATTATTTTTTGGCAGGATGCCGTAACCACAGTTAGGTCTGAATTTATAGTTGATGATGATATGATTGACGAACCCGAAGAAGATGGGTCCGATGACGATGATGCGGGAGACCTGTTTGATTCTGTCTGTTCAATTTGTGATAATGGTGGTGAACTTTTGTGGTATGACTTTCTTTTTGAAAAATTAGACTTGTCAGCATTCATACTTCAACAACCCCCCCCCCCCGGGCGGCAGGGGGGGTGATAAGGTTTTGTAACTGCTTTCACTGTATTTGAAATTGTTTTTATTTAAGCACAAAAATCGGTTATTTTGATGGGACACCTGTATTGTTTGGAGCTTCACTATGCTTATCATGTAGGAGATGCAGTGAAGCATTATGAATGTTATGCTAGCTATGAAATTGTTAGGGAAGTTATAGACCAATTCCGCACCTACTGTTTTGCATTAGAGCATTAAGACTCGATATCACCTTACAGGCTCCCTCTGTCCAAGTCTTTGTTAAAAATGCTTTTCAGGATTGAAAGAGAGCAAAAAAATTATTTACTGAATGGGAATTGTGGTTCATATTGTATCAACTTGACTTAGATTGTTAGCCTAGTGTCCTCTGATATCATTAAAATCAACCCGGTTGAGTAATGTTATTTGCGTAATTCCTGCTATAAATTGGTCAATTTCGTTTGCAGAGACACCACTTTTTGTTAAGTCATTCTTCCTCCTCTATAACTTAAAATCAATATGGTGTACTGCAATTGATATGGCCTAGCCACAAAATTTTTAGGAATTAGAAAAAAATCTTGAACGTATGTCCATTTTCTTTTTGCAACTTATTTGGAGGGTCAATCAATTTTTGGTGTTTCTTGGTGAAGAATAATCATTTTTAGTATAATTTTTTTTCTTGGAAAAATTTATGGTACGTTTATGATCTTGTACAGCTGTGAAGGGAGGTGCATGAGGTCGTTTCATGCAACTAAAGAAGCCGGTTCTGATTCAATGTGTGAATCCCTTGGCCTTTCTGATGACCAAGTGGAAGTAAGTTACCATTCATACCAACTTTTTTTTTTAAACAATTTTTATATGTGGGATTTGATTCTCTCTTTGCCCATAAGTTTAGCAGTTTTTCAAATATATGTTTATTTTTTGCAGGCAATTCAGAATTTTTTTTGTAAGAATTGTCAACATAAACAACACCAGTGCTATGCTTGTGGGAATTTGGGTTCTTCTGATAAATTGTCTGGTGCTGAGGTATGAGTTATTTTGAGGAATTAAAAGATGTGTTGCTTTCTACCAAACACCATTGAGTAATGAAGAGGCACATTATAATGTTGAAATACAATGCTGTGCATTAAGCCCATTACAAGAATTGGAATTATGCCTTGCACCTTATTGCATAGTTTAATGACAAGACCTATGAGTCTGCTAGGCTAACTTTAACAGTTTCTGGGGATGTGATTAGTCATAATGGAATATATTTATCATGTATCCCTGGAGGTACTTTCATAGTGAAATATGCATAACCTTGACTTCTACTGAGGTATGTTCATACTTTTCTGGATCAGCTACCTCGGGTTTCTTATTGGTGAATTCGGATTCTTTTTAGTTTATCTTGTTTTTCCTTTGTGTGTGGATAAAGCATTTGTTTTAGGTTCTTCTTCCTGTATTCTTGGTTGATTCAATCATTTTGCTTGTCTGCTGGAGTTCCGTGTTATTTGTTTTCCTCCTCTATCTCCGTCATATGTCCTAGAATTTTTTCTTATTTACTGAAAAAAAGGAAGAGAATACCTTGCTGCTCTTCTTCTTCTTTTGTTACCCACTCTTTCCCCCCTCCAACTGTGAACTCTAACATAATAACCAGCTATTCTTATTTTCAATACTTAGAATTGATATTCTCACATTTAGGTCTTTCTTTTGCACTTCACAATCTAGTAAGTTGAGAGTTGTGTTCAGAGATCACTGTTTTATTGCCCTTGGCATAGATGCTTGCTGGATGCGAACATGTACTATGCCACTCTGAGGTCCTGCCTTCTTCATATGGATACATTGTTATCCTATTTTGATAATTAACAAAGGTTAATTTATTAGTATGTTAATGTCAGAGATCTACTACTACGTATGATTGGTATGAATTGTATAACTGGTGTTCTTTCTGAGTAGTGCCAGGGCATGCATGTGTATTCCCAAACTTATTTTTCTTAATGTTTTCCAGGTCTTTCCTTGTGTTTCTGCAACCTGTGGTCGTTTTTACCATCCAAGTTGTGTAGCAAAACTGCTCCATCGTGAGAGTGTAGCTGAGGCCGAAAAGCTTCAAAGAAAAATTGCCTCTGGGGAAACTTTCACATGTCCTGTCCATAAATGTTGCGTCTGTAAACAGGGAGAAAATAAGATGGACCCTGACTTGCAGTTTGCCATTTGTAGACGGTGTCCAAAGTCATATCACAGGAAATGTTTACCCAGGTATTCCTTATTTCTTTTTCGCATGTTCTTTCTCAATAGCATCATTTAATTTAGGATTTTAATTCAATGACTAGTGTATAGATAGTTGATGTTTTAGTTACTTTGATCAGAATGATTTCCTTTGAAGATGTAGAGGAAGAGGGCATCGTACAAAGGGCTTGGGAAGGTCTTATGCCCAATCGTATATTGATATATTGCTTGTAAGAGCTTTTGTATTTCTTCTTTTCTTGGTGATTTTGTTGCAGTATCTTGAAAACTAATTACTGTGTTATTTAAGAAAAAAAATTGCTTAGACTTTTTTTTCCCCAGAAAGCATGAGATTGATGATGAACTGGCAACCCCTGTAAGAAACCACATAAAATTCCCTTTTGATGATCGACAAAAGAAAAAGCAAGCGTCAGGATTGCCATCTAGCAGAGAGCAAGTTGCACCAAAGAGGAGAAGTCTGGCCTTAGACGATACTTTTGGGAAGAGAACTGTTGTGAAACCACCAAAGTTATCTTCAGCTTTAAAGCAGGGTGATTCTTTGAAAAAGAATGACGGAAGATTGTCTGGATCCAGTTCCTCGAAGAAACTTAAAGTAATGGATACTTCCAGAAAGACTTTGACCAAGAATTCTTCTTTTAAAGTCAATAAGTCCAACACTGATGAAAGCAAGACCTCTTTAGGGGATAGGCTATATGCGGCCCTGATCAATAAGGATTCCGATTCAGACAAAACGAGGAAGGAGGACACAACTAGTAGTGAACATGAGGAAACTCAGTCTGTTAAACCTCTTGCAAAGGAAGCGAGCAGTTTGCCACCTTTAGATGCTGATGCGAAGAGGAGGTGGCACTTTTAATTTTATAACTACATTATCACATCTCTCTCTCAAACTCAAAAGACAAATAAATTAGAGCTCATCAAAATTGAATGGCGATTGTAATGTTACTTTCTTCTGGTTATAGAGTGTGATTTGAACCGATGATACATTAGACTCTCATGTTCTGACTTTTGTTTTTTTTTGAGATGTAGAATATTGGCTTTAATGAAAGATGCTGCATCTTCAATAACGCTGGAACAGGTCATTAAAAAGCACAAAGTGCCGATCACACATGCATACTCGTCTAGAAGTGGTGTAGACAAGACAATTACCTTGGGAAAGGTGGAGGGTTCTGTTGAGGTATCTTTTCATTTGCTTTAGAGCTGTAAATTTATGCTGATGCTTGTTGTTGCAAGTATTTTACAGTTTATCTGCTATATACATGCAGGCTCTTCGCACAGCTTTACAGAAGCTAGAAGAAGGGTGCAGTATTGAAGATGCAAAAGCTGTGTGTGAGCCTGGGCTTCTCAACCAAATAATGAGGTGGAAGGTAATTTTCAATTCTTGACTGTTATTTGCTGTTCTTTTTTGAAATCTTTTTGTTGGGTTGTTCTTTCATCAATGTTTTTTAATGATGAGTTATTTTCTTATTGATGTTGTTATCGTTGTTACTATTGTTATTTTGCTGATTCATTGTTTGTATATCAATCCTTTTTTTCCCTTAATAGGGAATAGTGATTTTATTATAAAATAAGATAAAAAGTTACAAAAACCAATCCAAGGTGGACAAATTGTCCAATCCAGGTCTAAACACAATCATCCAACACAACTATGGAGATTAACCATGCTACATTTTACACGAACCTGTCCAACTCACAACAGTGCCAGAAAGGGGAATATTCTCGAACTCCTTAGACAACGAAGCTCAAAAGAAAGCCAAGAAATAAAACTGATATCATAAGCCTTCAACCTCCTCCCATTTGTCCTCAAAGATCCTTGCTTTCCTCTCCATCAAAATGCGTCATATAGTAGTAAAAATATGCAATGCAATATTGTCCTTAATCTCTCTATTTCCTTCACAACCCATAACATTTGAACACATCATTGATGACATGGTTCTCGGTGATACCTAACAAACCCCCCCTCCCCCCCCCAAAAAAAAAAAATCAAGCTATTCCATGGAGAGAGCGCCATGGGGCAATGTTAATCTATGCTCTCACTTCCTTCTGTAAACGTAATACACCATTGTAGGAGAAGAGTGTCTTAGATCTTCTTATCTGTTGCACATCAATAGTGTTTATCTTGTTTTGATCTAATTATCCACACACAAATTTGCACTTTTAAAGACATTTTAGACATTTGAAATATTCAATAAAGGAAGGAATATGGAGGTAAGGAATCATCAATTAAGAACACAAAGATGTATTTAAAGGAGCACACATCCATTGGATCCTAGGAAGCAAGAACACTCTCAAGAAGGTAATGTATCCGTGTTCGAGAACACGTGTCGACTTCGACACTCTCAGACATGTGGTCCGATATTTTTTTTATTCTTGTCCATAATGAATGATAATATTTTTAATTTTGGACACATGTCCGACACTTCTTTAGTGAAGTGTCCAATACTTCTTTAAACTCTGCCTAGGATTAAACAATAAACATATGTTAACAAGTGATTAAAAAAGCTGAAAATTTTGAGTGTAAGTAACTTATATTATAATAGAACATATAATTACCGATACTAGATATGTTAAAATCATACTTAAAATATAATAATTAAAGCAAAAGATGCATAAAAAGTTTTAAAAAAGAGAAATTGAGAAAACAATAACAATCATTTAAATTATATATCTTGAATACATGTTATCTAACAATTATTGATGATTATTGATTATTATAATGCTTAATCTAAAAATTCACACTAGATAACAATTACTTATCATAGCGTATCCTCAATGGGTTCGTGTCCAATTTTTTTAGAGAAATGTCGTGTCTACATGTTTGTTTCGTGTCCGTGTTTCTTAGATTGGATCAATAGTCCAACAAGCACAATCAACTCTAACATTCTCTATCAGTAAGACTTGTGTGGAGACCAAAATCTCAAGAATCGGGGTAAGAGTATGACCAAGTAAGAGCTGCAATCTAATGACCGTGGTAGCAAGAGATTCGGTAAATATGAGGAAATAGACTAGAAAGTGAAGAATCTTGAAATGTCATCCCAAAAATAAACCCTTGGTCAATCTCCCTCATGAACTTAATCGTCTGACAAAAACTAAGGTAATCACTAAAAATTAATTTCCATGGACATCGAAGTTACCTCGTTCAACCCCATTAGCATCCCACCTATTATCTTGTAATTCATATTTGCTCCTAATGACCGAGTGTCACAATGAATCTTGCTCTAATTGGAACCTCCAAATCATTTCCCCAAAAAAACTACATTCCTTATTTAAACTTTGCCTTTAGCTTCAGTTCTAGACATAACCTTGTTTGTATATCAATCTTTTGTTTTGTCAGAATTTTCCTTGGGTTATTTTCTCTTTTTTGACTTGATGCATCTTGGCATAGGATACTATTCCATGGTACTTTACCTACTGCAATTTGTAATGTACATTTATCAGATTGTCGATGGAAGAACACATTCTTATATGGGATATGATTTTCTGTAGCTTCCTTTTCTCCTTCTAATCAAGTAAAGGAAATGCAAAAGATTCTATTATTTGTGGAAAGACAACACACCACTCTATTCATGGTTACAAACATAGCATGTGAGTTCTTGTCATGAGTGGTTATGTTGTCAGCATCCACAGGTACCACCACAACTTACAAGGTGGGTTATTCAAGCATCTGGTCAAGAATAATACTAACTGTTTTTATGTTGGCCCCTTTGAATTCATTTATTTCTGGATTTTGATTAGAGAATGCAGTGAAATATGGCAGAGATTTTGGAACCCGTATAGTGTTGCTTTTCCGATGAAGCCAGAATCGCCAGTATTGGGTCTATTTCTTTGAAGAACTTGTTTCTTCCTTTTTGTGTTACTGAAATGGGGATCTAGAGTTAATGTCATATTTATTAGGTGTTTGTTGCTCCATACAATCTTATTAATAGTCCTTTTTGAAATATTGCTTCTGGTGCTGTCTCTATTCTAGATGGTGATATTTAACAAAATGGATTTGATTATATTGATTGGAAATGTATTTTATTCTCAGTGAATTGAACTAGGTATAGCAATTTCATTTTGATAATTTTACTATGTTCTAATGGATAACAGAAATGCTGGAGTAATTAAGGTAGATCTGGTATCTTGGAATTGGAAAAGTGCCTTTTTAACATTTTGTTTTTTTGAATGTTAATTGCAACAGCATGTGAGATTCTTGAAATTTCATCTTGCAACTCCATGTTCTTATCATAATGTAATCCGTTTTATTGAATTTGATATTTTATATGGTGTAAATGTCTTTAAATCTATTTTTGTTTTCTACGGCTGTAGAACAAGCTAAAAGTGTATCTGGCACCATTTCTATATGGCATGCGCTACACATCTTTTGGTCGCCATTTCACAAAAGTGGACAAGCTGAAAGAGGTGAGTTAATTGTTTGCTTTGTTGGGAAAAATCTCTTTCTTTATAGGTATGATCAGTAACTCATATTTGTTCTATTTCATGAGCCACTCAAGAACTGCGTACCAGATGAGAATTCTTTACCAGTTTGTAGTTTATTCTCAAGAGAGGTTTAGAAGTAGATCCTTTGCTATCATTATCCATATTACCACTTATAGAAATCCCAAGGATGATTACCTCTCTTTTTTTTGGTGTCATAAATCAAGCATGTACTGTCTTACTAGAATTATTTTTTATCTGCATAATTATGTTTATATTGATCTCTTTGCAGTTCCATAAGCTTGGTGGTAATGTGACTAAGGGGTTAAATTGGACCCGTTTTTTGTGATAAAAGGTCATTATTTTAAAATTACACCTGTTTGTTCAAGAGGATTGTGTTTCTAATGTTCATTCTTTTCATAGTTTCTTTCTGTGTTTGATTGTGCTGCATGTGGAACCCACTGCTCCCAAAAATCCAACTCTTATCCTTATGGTTTTCAAATGCCTATATACAATGTTTCCTTTTTTTTCAATTAAAATTTTGCGAGGAATTCATAGAAAGGAGAATGGCCTAGTAGACAATGACAAAGCATTAAATCCCTTCTTCAAGAATCTAGAGCTCTATGTTGATCTCAATTTGATCCAGGAGGGCATATAGACTAGAGTTACAAAATGGATGGGTTTCGTCTGAAGTTCGAATGCAAATGCTCTAATGAAGGCCTATGTTGATATCTTTAGGCTTCCCCTTATTTGTTAGTCCTTCTGCTTGGGATGTATGTTGCAAAAAATATGAATATTTTGAGTGTAAGTTCAATTTGATGTGCATTTAATTAACAATTTTAGAGGCTCCATTTAGAGGATTTGGACATAGCTTCGGGGGACATGCTGTCTCTCTTCCCTCCTGCCCCCTCCGTCTTCCTTTTTTTCCCTCTATTATGTTGTTGGTTTTATCTTTGTAGTGTATCTGAAAAAGCTTTTATGTTTGCATGTTTTCACTGACAAAGAAGCCATTACTTAACTCGGGATTGGCAAAATTCATGTTGGAGTTTGATTGTAGCCACTTGGTGCAAATAATGCCAATATTTGTTGTAGTTTGTACCCATTCAATTTCTCCTAACCCCGGCATTGGGGGCTAACACTGGTTACTATTCTTCTATGTTTTGTCCATAACTATATTTTGGCTTTTTGCTTTTTGCTTTGTTCTCTACCAATGTTGAGCAGAATAATTGAACACTTGCATCATATTTTGGTGGATGCTGAAAGCATAATTTCATTTTGCAGATTGTTGATAAGCTCCATTGGTATGTTCAAAATGGTGATATGGTGAGAATCTGTATTTCCCTTTTTTACATGTGTTAGTTTTCCCTGTAAATATATGTAACCTATTTCTGGAATGTATTTCAACTTAGGTTTTTATGGACTAGTTTCAGGCACGCATTATGAGGAAGTGGTTGTATTTATCTCCATTCATTTAAAATATCATGCTCTTGATAACCGATTCGCCAAATTATGTCATGCATGCACGTGGTAGAGAATGATCTCTTTGGCTGGGCTTGATCTCATCAATGATGTGGCTTGGTTCATTGCAATGTTTAAGTTTCTTGGAGAATGATCATGTTATCATCACAAACTTTTAGGTTTTTGCTTTTCCAATGTGAAGCTGTTGTTTATCTTTCTCGTGGGACTGCCTTTAACATGCCAATTGTAATTAATTTCTAAAAGTTTTACTTTAGCAATGAGAAATTTATATCAATTTTATCCAGCTTGAAGATGGATTACCTTATGCCTCTAAATGATGCGAGTAAAATGTAGTAAAAGCATAAATCCAAGCAGGTTAGATAAAAAAATTTGCAATCATGCCCTGACAACTCAGTTTATTATAGGTGACCTCCTAACATTCTAGTTTTGACATGATGACCTCATGACATTTTGATGTTGTAGAAGTAAGAACCTTTCACATAACATAAATCTTGATAGTGTGACCGGAAAAGGCTTATGTCTGCAGAAGGTATTAAATACAAAATTGCTCCTTATTCCAACCTTTGTCCTCATTGGAACAAGATAGTACATTCCAAAACATCATCCGCATCAACACACTTGTGCAACTACACACACGTGCACACAACACACACAAGAGGGTTTGTGTTTTGGTGAGATGATGGGAAAGAGGTCGGGCCAGGGGCTGGTTCAGGGTAGGGGGATTGAGGGGAATGAAGGAGCTGTGGGCTG
Organism: Ilex asprella; assembly: GCA_023539305.1. NCBI lineage: Eukaryota > Viridiplantae > Streptophyta > Magnoliopsida > Aquifoliales > Aquifoliaceae > Ilex > Ilex asprella. The sequence continues at coordinate 1,975,723 of CM042197.1, forward strand.
AGGAGGGGGCAGTGCGAGGTGGGAGTTATAGGGGGGAAGAGGAGCTGCTGGGGGATGTTGACTGTTGAAAGGATGCCTCTGCACATGGGGGCAGGGGGAGTCGGGGTTCTCTCTATTCTTTTATTTCGATTCATTTTCACTGGCTATTTTTTTGGCAAAGCAGTTTTTGGAGTGTCATTGTCATTTATGAAATGTCTAGGGTTTTTCATTTAAAAGTGTGTTTCGAACTAGACATGCTTTTTTGAAACAATAATGATTTGGTAAATAAGTTAAAACGACGTTATTTTGGTAAATAAGTTAAAACGACGTTATTTTGGGAAATAAGTTCGGCATAGTTAACTTGTAATTTCATCATACATGATTGCCTTCGTGTTGTACTTGTTATTTCTTAATTTAAGTATGCTTGCCTATTGTTTCTTTCAACAGATTGTTGATTTTTGCTGCGGTTCTAATGACTTCAGTTGCCTTATGAAAGAAAAACTTGATGAGATGGGGAAGAATTGCTCATTCAAAAACTATGATGTTTTACAAGCAAAGGTGAACACCAGTATCCTTGGTTACATTATTTAGCACTCATACAGATGTTTGTCTGATCAAATAAAAGAGTCCGTTAACTTGTCGATACTTTGGTCTTATGATGTAGGTTGTTGAGTATTTACTGAATTTTTCATTTTTGACATTTCTTGCGGCACTTTAGAGTCTTTAAAACATTTCACAAAACAAGGCTGGACTCTTTTTCCAAGTCAACTTTGATTTTTCCCGCTGTTTTATTTTTGTTCTTGTTGGAGCTTCTCGAAAGTTAAAATTGAAGTGTTATGCTAGAATTGCAATTGTGGTGCATAGTTTTTCGATGTGTGATTTTGGTGACGTGGTGGTTCTGTGCTATTTGTGTGATAGAAGTATGTGCAAATTTTTTTGGGGGAAAAATGTAGAAAGATAATTGTATGATTGTACTTATAGACAATAGCTGAGTGAGTTTGAGAAATATCTGTTTGTATACCCTTTGACACGGTGAAGAATAATGATATGGGTGATGACGACCTTTGAGCTAGAAAGGTCATATACACATTTATAGCTGCTATCCTTGATCTTGGTGCTGTTAGGCTTTTGATCATCTATATGATGAGTTGGATTTTCGGGGATGCAACACGGAAGATGCTATTCATGATATCTAATCCTTGTTAGACTATGTAAAATGACCTTTCTCAAGCTCATTAGGGTTGTCAACATTGGTTGATCTAATTTCCGGAAAGTCATTGATTGATCTAATTTCATCGCCGTATGGATATTTGTGTGAGGTTATCGGTATCGGATCGGTGGTGGTTGAGTCTGAGACGACTCATATCAAACTCTGCCGTCATGAAAGAAGATGCTATTTGTGATATCAAATCTTTGTTATATTAAATGACCTTTCTCAAGTCGATTAGGGTGGCAACATTGATTCATCCAGTTTCTGGAAAATCATTGATTGATCTAATTTCATCGCCATGTGGATATTTATGGATCCTTTTTGCAGAGTGATTTTAACTTTGAGAAGAGGGACTGGATGAGTGTCCGTCAAAAGGAGTTACCAGCAGGGTCACAATTGGTGAGAGAAAACTTTGATTTTATTTAATATGTAAGATGTTTAAATTTCTGGTTATATTCATAATCCCTTATCATGCCTTTCAATTGATTGAGTAGATCATGGGGCTAAACCCTCCTTTTGGAGTAAATGCTGCCCTTGCAAACAAGTTTATTAACAAAGCACTTGAGTTTAAGCCAAAGCTTCTTATCCTTATAGTTCCACGGGAGACAGAAAGGTAGTTTCTTTTGTTCCTCTGTGTGTGTGTGTGTGTGTGTGTCTCTCTCTCTCTCTCTCTCTCTCTTACTCTCTCTCTTATTTGTTTGGCTTGCACCAGATTAGATAAGAAGGCATCTCCATATGATCTGGTGTGGGAGGATGATGAATTGCTTGTGGGAAAGGTAAAATGGAAGGATTCTCTGAGGTTCCTTCCTGGCTTATTTCAGTGTATAGACATAAATGCGCTCTCACATGCACACACGTTTACACTATGAGGATGCGAACTTGTACACTGACTCACTTTTGTGTATTTTTTGGTTTTAGTCTTTTTATCTGCCTGGATCTGTTGATGTGAATGACAAACAATTGGAGGATTGGAATGTGAATGCACCACCTCTTTATCTTTGGAGTCGCCCAGATTGGACTGCCAAACATAAGGGGATTGCTCAACAGTGTGGCCACTTATCCAAGTTACGAGAAAAGCTATCTCTGGAGGAAAATGGTTTTGAAACACGTGTGTCTGATCTGACAGTGGAGGGTCATGATCTTAACAGTGGGACTCCCATGCTGGTGGATGATCATCATGTCCCAGATGAACAAGCACAACTCCAAGAAAGAGGTGCTAGTTTGACTGAAAGTCCTAATTACGGCTTCCCTCATGGGAACAGTGGCATGGAAGGCCACGAGAATCATGGCCATGGGCAGAATTTATCAGCCAAGAATGCAAAGAAGAGACATCGTGGTGAAAGAAAGAGAGAAAGAGGATCAGGCAAGATGTCAGAGGATGACCAGAATGGCCAACATTCTCAGCCTCGACATTCCCCACCCAGTATAGCTGGTGACAGATCATTGGACAGTCAGTCATCTAAACTTCTTGAGATTCTTTCACATAAAGATGCTGGGGAACAAAGTTATGGGCATTTTGAGCGCAAGAGCATTTCTGGATCACATTCGCAGTTTCGGATGGGATATGGGAATTCTGATGAAGACGTGGCAAGGAGTTATGGCTTCAACAGTGAGGAGCCTTATTCAACTTTGACTCAAAGATTGTCATATGGTGCTTCTCCTGGCCCTGATTATGGGATTAGGAAATCAGAGGAACAATTGAAAGATCACCAGAGAGCGAGCACAGATAGCCTTGGTTATAGGTCATACTTTACCGAGACAGAGAAGTATGGAAGGGAGTCAGATATAAGATCACAGGTTAGGCTTTATGGGCAACAGGATCTTGATTCATTGAATGGAAGGGAGTCAGATATACGGTCACATGTTAGGCTTTATGGGCAACAGGATCCTGATTTTTTGAGTCAAAGAGACAGCTATATAGCAGCAGGTAATAATCCTGTTTTTTCATCTTCATATGGGCGTATTGGTTTAGCAGGAGACCCCTCTTACAGCAGGACACACACATCCACAATGCAGCGTTATGCACCCCGGCTGGATGAGTTAAACCCTGCAAGGGTAAATAGTTTGGGGTCTCAGCCACCTTTGCTGAGTAGAAGTGGCATGTATGATGCACCACCTCCTGGGCCTGGATTTCGAGCCGATTCATTAGGCTTTGCTCCTGGTCCTTATCGTCCCTTCTCACAACAAAACTCATCTGGCTGGCTTAATGAGTAGATGGTTCGACAGCTTCTTCGCCATGCTTTATTGATTGTTCAGCGTGGCGTGGGTGGTGGAAAGATCCCCATTTTATGGTGCTGCTATTACATCTGGGGTCTGGTCTGATATTAATGTAACTTTCTTTTGAGCTAACTTCAAATATTAATGTGATATAACAGCACACACTTTGGCAGTTGATGTATTTGCTTTGATCTGCCCTTTCTATTTGATTGTTTTGTCCAATTTTCCTCAATAAGCAAGAGTGGTTCGACCGACGAAATTGTAGTTGGTTCGATATCGTATAATGATCGCTCAAGACTCCTACCCTCATGGCTCATTCTTTTGGAACCTGCGTGTTTTATTATACTTGGTCCACGCTCTGAACGCTCATGATTGAGTAAGCGTCAAATGTTGTCTTATATAGTTATCGGTTATTTCTCGTGTTTGAAAGTATGGAGTAGTAAAAAAAATGATCAATAATAAGTATATTTGTATTCACATCGAAAATTAAATTACAAAGATAGAGAAAGGAGAAAGGAATTTAAATATTAATTATAGTGGGGCGAGCGGTGGTAATAGTGGTAAAAGATAGTGATGGGTGACAATGACTAGTTGTGATGGTAGCAGTCTTGGGTGACAATGATGATGATGGTGGTGGGGCAATAGTGGTGATGACGGTTGTGGGGTGGCGACAGTGGTAATAGTGGTGGAGTGACGATAGTGATGGTGATGGTGGTGGTAGTGGCGGCTATTATGGTAGATGTGGTGGCGGCGACGGTGGTGGTGGTTGATCGATTCCAAACACCACTTTTTTATTAAAAAAAATATTTATGAGAAATTATAAGTTGTAGAGTATTTTTAAAAAGTATCACAAATACATTCTTAGGAGTTTTTTATTTATTTATTAAATTTGGAGTATTAATATTAACCATTGAATTAACTTTAAAATAAAATTTAAAAAAAATTTAACCGCAAAAAAGAAAAGTTATTTTGATTATTTTTTATATTTGAATTGTATTGTATTTTATTATATAGACTAGTTATTGTCTGTGTTTGAAGGCATAGTATAACAAAAAATTGTAAACAATAAACATATTTGTATTCATATCCAAAATTAAATCACAAATATAGAGAAGAGATAAATAAATTTAACTATCAATTTATTGTGGGGATGAGAGGTAATAGGAGACGATGATGCTTGTAATGGAGGTGAGATGGTGGTGGTGGCAGTTGCGGTGTTGGTGATGGCAGCGACAGTGGTGATGATAGTGACGATGGTGGTGGTGGTGGTGGGAGCGACGACGGTGGTGGTTGTAAAGGTAGTGATAAAACGATTTTAAATGCTATTATTTTTTTTAAAGTACTTATGAGAAATAATTTCTAGAAGTATTTTTAAAAAATCACTTCAAACACACCTATAGAGGCTTATTTTTCCTATTAAATTTAGAGTGTTGATATTAGTCGTTAGATTAACTTTAAAATAAAATTTAAAGCGATCTCAACTGCGAATAGTAAAAGTCATTTTATTTGTATTTTAAAATTTGAATTATAAGTTATTTTATTATATAAATTAATTATTGTCTGTGTTTGAAGGCACAGAGTAATAAAAAAATGACCAACAATAAATATATTTATATTCACATCTAAAATCAAATCACAAATATAAAGAAGAAAGAAATGAATTTAAGCACTGGTTATAATGAGAGTGAGCGATGGTAGTGGTAATGAGTGTTAGTGATAGTGGTGGGGTGGCGACAGTAGTGATGGTCGTGAGGGGTGGTAGTGAGGCAATAGGCCTAGGAGTAGTGGTGGTATAGTGGCGGTGGTGATGGGGGTTGAGG
>CM042197.1:1981348-2003014 GCA_023539305.1 Ilex asprella
GCAGTGGTAGTGGTGATAATGATGGGGAGATAGTTTGGTGGTGGTGGTAATTGTAATGGTGGTGGGGGTGGGGGGTGGGGGTGGTGATGGTGGTAGTGGTGGTGGTGAGATAGTTCCAAACATTATTTTTTTAAAAGTATTTATGAGAAATTTTAAGTATTAAAAATACTTTTAAAAAGTCATCTCAAACACACCCTTATGACCCTATTTTTCCTATTAAATTTAGAGTGTTAATATTAGCCATCAGATTAACTTTAAAATAAAATTAAAAAAAAATTCAACCGTGAATAACAAAAGTCATTTTGTTTATCTTTTTAAGATTTGAATTGTGTTATACTTTATTATATAGATATTACACTTTCAATACGACTTGTGACCTATAAAAAATATTGGCAGACTTGTCTACTTTTTCTATTGCTACTACAGTAGTGTTCTGGTTGAAATTATGTTCTAATTAAACTCGGGTTGAGAATTTTAGGAATGATTTCACTTTGGCTCGGAAATTATGCATAAACAAATTTGAATATGGAGTCATGAACTAGTTTGACTTTAATTTGGGCCTAAAAATTGAGGATGCTCTGAGGATCTTTTTGGATGATTTTTTTTGGAAAAATTTGGATTGACTTCTCCAAATTCTTTTATATTCAAGCTCATCTTACAAATATGGGATTAAACATTGAGTTCGGTCCATATCATGTTTGGTATACAATACATATACATGTAAGATCCACTGATATATCATAATTATTAACAATTATTTATCTTGTAAATAACTATTTTACCCTTAATCAATTCAATTCATATTCATGTTAAGGTGTATAATTGTATTTTATATATTTAATTCCTTAACCTATCTTCTGAAACCCACCTCAAGTTTGACGAAACTCATAATCTTTAGTTTAATATTCTGGCTAGCTACAACCGTATTTGAGAACCCATAATTAAAATTTTAATCTAAATATGGAATTAGAAAATCCTTCCAACTATTTTACCCAAACCTATCTTGCCAAACCCTCTCCCATACCCCCTTATCGAACAGCCCAAGTCTTGGGGATAAAGGAACCCACAGTCAAGTTGGGGGTTCGGATTTGAGTCTTGCCCCTGGGTATGGGTTTGAATTGAATACCCTCGGGTCTGGTTTGGTGCACCTACCTGGCTATCTGTTATGTCGCTGTTTATTTTTGTTGGGCTGAGTGGGTCGGGTCGGGTGCATTTGTTGCGGTCTACTTCTTCTGCTCACACCTAGCTTCCCTCTCTCTCTTCCTCATATACCATCATCATCCTTCCTCCTTGTATTCCTTGAAGGAAGCTCAAGCTGATCAAAAGCTTCTCATGTCTCCACAGATCCAACGCACACTTTCTCTCTCTTTTTCTGGTAATCACTCTCTCTCTCTATACATATATATATGTGTGTATATATATATATAGACGCATAATCGCACCATTCATTTTAAAGAAAGAACAGAAAAAATTCGATTCTAGGGTTTGGAGAGCAAACAAGAGAAGCTCCACACGTTTCCCGAAAACTAAAGCATAAGTTTGTAAATATGGTTTGTAACGCCAGAAGTTCTTTTGTGCAGTTTATCGTACTTATATGTCCAATTAATTATAAATGGGGAGTTACGTTAGTAGAAGTATACTAATATAAGGTAGTATTTTTTATTTCCTGAACAGGTGAGCTACCTTTGGTCATTTGTTTTTTCCAGTAAAGCTATATGAGTGTGTTCATTTTCTGACCCTACTTAGAATTTTCTGTGTTCAATGATAACACATACTGGAAAAAACGTGCTTGTTTATATGAAAATACCAGTTTGGATTCTGTTTTGGTTAGTTTATTAATTTCTACTGGTTTTGCTTTTATATGTATCTCACCTGCCAAGGTATCTGTAATAGTGTACAATAGATTGGATATGTACTGTTTATTTGTAGATGATGTTTATTATTATATGAAATTGGTGCGTGTTTCTTCTCAGATATGCACCTTACATTGTCGGGTGCAAACCATGGTTGCATTTTTTGTCCTTGTTTGCTACAAGAAAGAAACGCAGTTGAACTCAGCCTGTCAACCTAATGATCCATAGATCATGTACTCAAGTCCTCCAATCCAATGCATGGTTGCATTTGGAATGATGGAATTCTTAAATCAGATATACCAGCTTCAAACATGCTTGAAGTTGAGCTAAGTTAAAGTCAAACAGATGCTGAATCCATTGGCAACATGCTTATAATTGTGTTAAAATAACCAGCAAACAACACTTTCACATGTTAACTGTGACCCTTATTTTGATGAGTGACATTTTTGTTATGGTGATTGACATTTTTAGTTTTCATGACTATATTAATTTTCAGAAATGTTGATTTACATTTGAGAGTTTTCTGTCTATGATTTTTAATGATATCTTGTGCTGCCCACTCCCTCCCAATTTGCTAAAATCTAAATACCACAAAAACCCATGTGGTTTGCAGAAATTGGTATGCTATACATGACTACACATTGCATATCAGGATAATGGCTGTTCAGTCAGTTACCAATCAAAAACTAATGGACGATGTTGATGAGGATGATATGCCCTTAGTTTTTAAAAGGAGGAATGTATCATCTAAGCAGAATCAAACAAAACCGGAGACGAAGAAGTCATCATCTCAAAAGCAAAATGGACAAGCTGGGAGGGCAGTCTCTGATGTGTGTTCCCCCAATGGTCAAAGTTCCAACGCACAAAAGGGTAAGACAGTGCCCTCTACCAAGGTGTCATCAGTGAATTCACCTATGGCAAGCCCCAAGGCTTCAACTTCATCTGGCGAGGCTTCTCCAGCTAAGTCGCCCATGACAAATTTAAAAGCATCTGCTTCATTAACTGACCGATCAAGAAATTCATCTCAACAGAATGCAGCCACTGTTGTTAAGGAGGAGAAGCCATCCAGTAAATCTGCTGGGGATTCTGAGGATTCGGAAGATGATAAACCACTGAGCACTAGACTTTCAGCTGGATTATCAAAAGGAAACTCCAACCATGTAGACAAAGTGCCGGGCATTTCCAGTGCGGGTTCATTGTCAGTTTCGAAGCCAAAAATTAGTAAATGTGAAGATTCAGATGATGAAAAACCTTTGTCGTCGAAGTTCCAACATAAGTCCTATGCAGGGGCATCCACTAGCAAATCTTATGACTCTGATGAAGGTAAACCTTTGGCCTCGAAATTTCTGCAAAATGGTCCGACCAGCAGGGATAATCAACTTAAAAAATCTGCTATAGTGTCGAATAAGCGACCTCCAGGTGAGGTCAAATCTTCAAGTCAGTCTTCAGTTAAAAAACAGAAGCTTTCTAATTCATCTACCACAATGAGCAGTAAGCAAGGAACTGTGAAAGCAGAAAAAAAGACAGATGACGATGACGATGACCATGTTCCTATTTCCCAGAGAATCAAGAAATCAGCTACCCCAGGTAATAAGTCAGCTACACAACAGAAAGTGACAAAACTTGCGTCTACTTCAATGAAAAAAACAAGTAAGAAGTTCAAGAAAGTGATTAAAAAGACAAAGTACTCGAAGTCGTCAAATGTGCCCCCTAGCTCTGGAGAAGGACAGAAATGGACTACATTAATTCATAATGGCATCATTTTTCCACCTCCGTACAAGCGTCATGGTGTTAAGATGCTTTACAAGGGGCAGCAAGTTGATCTAACACCTGAACAAGAGGAGGTGCATCTCTTTCTCTCTCACACACATTACAGTTCAACATTTATTTACATTCTTGGATTCCTAAATATTTCCTTTTGTATTATGCATTCACTGTCATTGCATTCACTAAAGATTTTCAGAACCTCTCCTTCATTAGTTACTCCTAGGTGCATGATACTTACAAATTTTATTTGCAGGTTGCAACAATGTTTGCGGTTATGTTAGATACCGATTACATGAGCAAGCCTAAATTTAAAGAGAATTTTATGGCGGACTGGAGAAAGATATTGGGGAAGAATCACATTATTCGAAACTTGGAAGACTGTGATTTCACCCCAATATATGAATGGCATCAGAAGGAAAAGGAGAAGAAGAAAGAAATGAGTTCTGATGTAAGTTAACTCCCCTTAAACACTATCTGAATTTAATTTGAGAAAGGACATCGAAGTTCAACCTGATGAGTGGATACTCAACTTATACTTTCATCTTTGCTTCTTCATTTATAAAAATTTTGACTAGTTGTTTGTGGGCTCTGCTAAGCAACAACAGTGATTGTATTGAACTTTTAAAGGTTTTATATACTCAATTTTTTTTTAGTGTATGGTCCCTGTCCTGGTAAATTATGGGAGTTTATTGCCTATTTGTCCTGCTATGTTTTTTGTAACATTGCAGTGGTTTCATGCTAATAATTGTTATGCAGTGGAAGAAATCATCAGCCAGTACATTAGCTGCTAGAGATTCATTAACTCGAAACATGTACACTGCGAATAAAGGACTACCAAAACACTATTTTTTCTGTTTTTGATTGGAAAATTTTCACGCGTCCCATATGCATTGCACACGAGCCTGGAAATTTCTAAGGTGTGCCTCAGACACAACTCCTCTTAAAAACTTACTTTGATAGCCTCCGACACATGTTTGAAGACCTTGGATGTTGAGTTGTGATTCTATTTTATAATCAAAATTTAATTGTGGAGAGAAATCAAATTAAAGTTCTTATTATAAGAACATTGAGACTTCTGAAAGTTTTATTGAACGAGCGAGTATCAGAGGAGGAGAGAAGTAATTATGTGTTTATGCATAATTAATATTTCTTTACGAAAGTGAAATTCGTTCATAGATACATATCTACTTTATATTCCTACTGGGACATGCATATAAATTTGGTCCTTCCTATGTCTTTGGTGTAATTGTTTCTTAGTACAAATTGTTTTATGATTATTGTGTTTCACAACTCATACCATGTTTTAGAAGAAGTCATATATTTTCTGTACATACGCGATTATATGTCAAAATAATATTTCTTTCATATTGCCATACGGTTTTTGTGTCCTACTGTCTTAGGGTTGGCTGTATTGTGCTTTGTCATGGTCCATGCTCATGTTTCATAGGTGAGCGTTTTTCATAAAATGAGTTAAATGGACTTCCTATATATTCGTGTGTGCTGTGACAAAGTGTTTCAACAGAAGTATTTTACTCATTTTTGATCCATCAGCCAACAAAAGGAACAAATTGAATTGCAAGACAGGTTGAACTCATCCCATTTTATACCTATGTGTTGGTGTTGGACACACGGGCACTTCAGGTGACATAGTGAAAAACCAGTCCTTAAGAATGGAGCAACACTTTGCACCTTATTATAAAAATGTGCTAATATGCCTTGACTACTTCTTGTCGGAAATGACACTTTAATCTGTAATAAAGTTGGTTGATATTTATTATTTCCATAATTATTAGTCTAAGAGCTGCTTGCTGTTTCTGCAGGAGAAGAAGGCCCTAAAAGAAGAGAAACTGAAGCAAGAGGAGAAATATATGTGGGCTATCGTTGATGGTGTCAAAGAGAAGGTTACCTCTGGCTTCGATTTATTGTATTGTGTTTTGGGTTTTATGTCTTGTTTTGTGTATGTGATATGCTGCTTACCTATCGAAATAGAGTATGATCACAATGGAGTTGTGCTATCCCATTGCATTTTTATTAATGCTTTAGGCACTAGGCAGAACTTAGGAGATCTAATTCCAGAAATGCATTTTTTTTGGACTTTTTAGTTTTAGGCTGGTAGTTAAGTGATGGTAGTGAAGTAAGTCTTGAAACGTATGCAGCTGCTTAGCCGAGAAATCCCATGAGAGAGAAACTTCTGATTTTCGTGTACCTATTTAATTAGAAATTTGTGTCATTGGTGGATTGAGAAGTAATCATGGTTCAAAGTTTCGTTTCAATGAAAAATTTTGGTTCGTTAAAATTAGAAACGTTTTGGAAACACGATGAAAACGTTGTAAATTTGAAGAAGCGAATAAAAAACACTTGGAATTGTAAATAAACAACATTAAACCAATTATTATGATATTTGTAGGTATGAACCTTTACCATTTTAAAAATGTAATCCATTATCTTTGGCATACGTTCTTAGGCTTGTGGCAAATAGATTGGTGTGAGTTTTGTATTACTAATGAATTAAGCATAACTTTTTTTTTGATCAAATCCTAACCACTGAACCTAACAGGTTCAGGGCCAGGAAAGATATTTATTATAACACACACACCCAAATTAAGCATAACTTGAATAACTCCCAAGGAAACGTCTAAATGTTTGCTTTCTGGTTCCTAACACTGCAGTTTCTGGAAGAAATCAATTTGTGATTAAAAAAAAAATTGGGAGCTCAGACTTACATTTGGCCTCGGTGATTGATTTGGGTCAACACTATAACATAGATATGACATCATCCGTTGGCTAAAAAAGAAGTGAAAACACCTGCCTAAAAGGAATCTTGTGAGACAAGAATCGTGTACTTTCATTTATTTCTTAGGGATTCAGATGTTTGCAGCAAAAGTTGTGCCATTATTTGTTAGTTTCGAATAATTTTTCTTAGGAAACTAAGGCGAAACGTAACATTTTGCTCAAAACTAAACAAAACGTTCCTTTTTTGCCCGAAATACTGTCATTTCGAATTTACATGACTGGTTTGTTTCAGTTGACTGCAAATACAAAACATTTTGGATGTTTTGCGCGAAACAAAATGGAAATTTAAACCATGGAACTAATATGCCAGACTTTGCTTGCTTTAAATCCTTTTCAAGGTTGCGGCAAAGTTTTTGTTGCCTGGGACACTAATATTTGCATTATCTTTTCTGACTATGAATTCTTTTGGAAGCAGCTTTTGAGGTTTTCTTTTGAGATGGTATTATTTAGTTAACTTTTTTGTTGATATTTATTTACATTGGAATTGCTGGGAAAAGCTCTTTAAGTTGTGTTTTCTGTTTCATACAATTCCTTATTTTAAATATCATCTTCTCCTTGTTCTTGAGTTTGAGCCACTTTCAAATATTGTGGCAAAATGATGATGTTCTGGTTGTTTATACTATAATTATTTTGCTAACTATGCAGTTTGCAGTATGTGTACCATGAATTGAATTTAGGGCCTGTATATTTTCACTATTTTACAGTGCGAGATTCATCTGATTCCTTACCAGTAATATATATATGTTTTGCTAGATATGGCATTAACCAGGGTCCGATATATTTTTTCCTCTGTACCATATCTATAGAATCAATCATCTTCCTGCAGGTTGGAAACTTTAGAGTCGAGCCACCTGGTTTGTTCCGGGGACGTGGGGAGCATCCAAAGGTGATGATTACAACTTTCTACCTACGATGAAAAATTTACAATAGTCTAAGATGAAGTATTTTGATACATTGTGGCTGCATCTGCAAGCATTTGCGATTTTGCTTCAACAATTATCTGGAATTTGGTGTTGAATTTTGTTTTTATGGTCTCAGATGGGAAAGCTGAAAAAACGCATCCGACCAAATGACATTACAATAAATATAGGGAAGGATGCTCCAATTCCAGAATGCCCCATTCCTGGTGAAAGGTTGTTCTAATTATTATTAGTTCTTGTTCTTTCCGTCTTAAATTATTGTTCTCTTTTCAATATGTTATTTTTCTAAAAGAGTTAACTTCTGAGTCTTTTGATCTTTCGCAGCTGGAAAGAAATAAAGCACGACAATACTGTGACATGGTTAGCCTTTTGGAACGATCCAATCAATCCAAAGTTATTCAAATATGTGTTTTTGGCAGCTAGCAGTGCGTTGAAGGGGCAAAGTGACAAGGAGAAGTATGAGAAAGCAAGGTTGTTGAAGGTATACTAGCTTCTGATGAGTGTTGATTCCTTGTGTCTTAATTTGCATTGACTTCTCACTAAGTCCAATAACTCGATACTTGAATGCAGGACTATATACATGGAATCAGAGAAACTTACACAAAGAATTTTGCAAGTAAGGATCCGACAAATCGGCAAATAGCAGTTGCAACCTATCTTATTGATAAACTAGCTCTCAGGGCTGGCAATGAGAAGGTATGATGTCTCTTGATTTGCTTCCATCTGTCCTGTTTATATTCTTTTTGTCATTGCGCACGCAGATGTTTTTTCAGTTGGATCAATATGGTTGTGATTGCGGAGGGAGGTGTTGCTTTGCGAGTGGAGAGAGCATAACTATGCAATCCATGTTAGGTTGTCAACAGAAGGCAGACAATTGTCTATGATACCAGTGTTTCTTTAATTGTTGTGATCTGGAAATTATTGCTACAAATAGCTATCCATATATTGCTGACTTTCCCAGCAGGAAAAACAGGAAGAGAGAAAAAGAAAAAAAAAAGTTGGCCAGACTGACTTGTAATTGTTTGTTCTTCTATAGGATGATGATGAGGCTGATACAGTTGGCTGCTGCACGTTGAAAGTAGAAAATGTGGAACCAAAACCTCCTAATATTCTTAAGGTATAGTGGCGGTTATCTTTCATCTCTTGGGTAGCAAGGATTCCCACCATTCCGCTGGGTCGGATTGGTCGCTAATGAGAGACGTAACTAAGATTTGCACGTTTGAATGAACTACATGTCCTCTGAATGTGGAAGCGAATTTATAGAAGCTTGTTGAAATTTGTAACCGTGCAAGATTTTTTCTAACTCCTACAACTTCTTACTAGTAATAACAAGTGAACCCCTTTTCTGTTTTATTCAGTTTGACTTCCTTGGTAAAGATTCTATTAGATACCAAAATGAGGTTGAAGTTGAAATTCCTGTGTTCAAGGCAATTCAACAATTCCGAAGTGGTTAGTAAATGGCCATTTTTGTCTGTAGGTTTTATTCTGTACTTTTGTACGTTGGAGCTTTGAGTATGTGCATTATAATTTTTCCCCCAGGAAAAAAAGGCAGTGACGATCTTTTTGACAAGCTAGATACCAGTAAACTGAATGCTCATCTGAAGGAACTCATGCCTGGCCTTACAGCAAAAGTTTTCCGTACTTATAATGCATCGATCACATTAGATGATATGGTAAGTTGCAAGCTGGGGATTCTCACTTTAATGCTGATAGCTTGTCCTGTGTTATATGTGGTCTACCCTATACATGTTATTTGTTTCCTACCCAAACCCACTTGTGGAGTGTGTCTGCTAATGCGTGATTTGTCTGTCTATGGTTTTAAAATTCGGGGAAAGACATTGAAGTATCAACCAATAGGGTGCTGGTGCCTGATGGAAAGGTAATACACTGAGGTGAAGTTGCAAAAATGAAGCCCAAGTCATGTTGGTTAGGTTGCAAGATATGGTGTCTACAGTGGTTTTTGAAAATCAAGTAAATAGTTTGTTTGAATTTTTTGTTAAAGATGAGAGGTTTTCAAACTTTTATGTGTCAAAGTGAAGGATTTGATGAAGTGAATCTTCTTTGGTCAAACTTATATTGAAACTCTTGGATTTGGACTCACAGCTACAAATACAATATGGGCTCGTGTTTGGTTGTCTTTCTTCATATAAACACAGTAGACTGCTCCTTCTTTGCTCAATCCCAAAAAACACTTTCTTCTTCTTCCGTCATCGTCACCATCGTTTTCTGTCTTCATCTTCACTGTCTTCGTCTTTGTCTACTACTACTACTACTTGGATGCAGTATTCGTTATAGCATTTAATTAGCTCATAGTGGCTCCCTTAGACTTGAGGTCACATCACCAAAGTTTTTTCCGTTCTCTAGCAAGGGCAATTTTTTTTCCCTTTTTCAGATGTTGATTGTGCTCTTTCACTTTTGAAGTGCCTTTTTGTGAACAAAATCTTACTTGCCCGTTATAACTATCCCTTCTGGTTTCTTGTTCATACATGAGAGATCTCACTTCAGAATGGGTGATTAAACATATTAGCTAATTCAATATGAAATTTTGATGGCCAGCCAACTTAGGTCTGAAGAATGACAAATTTTTTGAGCCTAAGAAGGAAGTTCCATTAGAAAATACAATAGAGGCGTAATGGGGGAATGCAATAACACAAGGAGGAATTAATAAAGCTGCATATTCTGCTACCTAAAGGAGGAAGTACATTGCAATAGCCACGCAAGGAACCCCCCCCCCCCCCAAAACAAAACAAAAAAAAAATACAAGGCAAAAGAAACACTCAAAAAAAAAAAGGGGGCAGTTGTTGTGTAGTCTATGGTATTTAGTTTGCGGCCGCAGTAGTTATTATGAGCATATGAGAGTGGTATGAGACTCTTCCGAACTCAGATGCAAAGTACACAAGTTAAAACATGCACTAGCATATGCAATATATATATACAACATCTACATGAAGGCTATGTTGATACATACATGATACGTGAGTAAACAAACGTTTATGCTTCAAAAAGGCAAAAATGACAAAGCTGCATATAAGCTTGTATGCATGATGCGGTATAATATTTATTATCCAGAAAAGTCTCCTATCATGCACATGGTTAAACAGTCATTGTCAAGTGTAAGGTTTTAACTAGAGTAATCCTTCTCTTTCTTTGAATTTTTAATTTCTGATGTACCATCTCACCTCTGCTTTTTTTTTTTTTTTTGTTGAATTGTTTTGCCTTTTGTGGGATATTACTGGTTCAACTTACAATTTTTTGCTGATTACAGTTGAGTAGGAAAACCAAGGGTGGAGATGTGGCTGAGAAAGTTGTAGTTTATCAGCATGCAAACAAGGAGGTAAAAGCAGTCTAGGATAGTTTATGAGATATCATGCTTTAGTTTCACGTTTGGTTATGGCAACTTAAAATTTGGCATTTCTTGCTGCAGGTTGCAATCATTTGCAATCATCAGCGTAGTGTTTCAAAGTCTCACAGTACACAAATGTTGAGGTTGGATGAGAAGATAGACGAACTAAGGGTGATGACTATTATTCTTTCTCAATGCCTAATTGGCTCTGGATGCGTTGTGCTTGCATGTTATCTGCGAAGACTTTGATAATATGTGTCAAATGTATTTGGTCGTAACATGTCACTGCCACATACTTGTAGGGAACTTCAGAGTACTTTCTGGAGGATTATGGTGCTGTCATGCTTCATAGATTTTGGCTGATTTTGTTTTGTTTATAGGGTGCTTTGGAAGAACTGAAAACAGATTTGGGTCGGGCCAAAAAAGGGAAGCCTCCACTGAAGAGTGCTGATGGGAAGCCGAAAAGGAATATGAACCCAGAAGCGTAAGAGTATTAGTGTCCCCGTGATGCTTAATGTACACCTTTGTTGGATGCTGGCTTCTTTCGGCTGATGTAAAATATAATATGCAGGTTGGAAAGGAAGATTGCTCAAACTACTGCAAAGATTGAGAAAATGGAACGTGATAAAGAGACGAAAGAGGATCTGAAAACAGTGGCATTGGGAACATCGAAGATCAACTACCTCGATCCTAGGATAACCGTTGCATGGTGCAAGCGACATGAAGTTCCCATTGAAAAGGTGAAAGCTTTTGCAAGTATTTTTTGGAATAAAAATTTCTGTCAGTAATGATACTTGAGGGGGAGTAGGGTCCCCCTCCCCTCTCCCCCCTCCCCCGGGGCGGGGGGATTGTAGTGGGATATTTTTTTATCATTCATGGTCATGGCTGCTTATAATCTGCTGTCCAATGCAGATCTTCAACAAGTCTCTTCTGGCAAAGTTTGCTTGGTCAATGGATGTTGATCCCAGCTTCAGATTCTGACATTTCAGTAGTTGTTGTGCTAGTACCATCCAAAACCTACCTCCTTTATACTCCAGAGTTTTTTTTTTTCCCCATCTTTTTTTCTGTTTTAGGAAATTCTTCTTGTATTTAATGTTTAATGAAATTATGGGTTAAGCCCAATTTTTAAATATTTTTTATTATTCTGTTCAAAGGTGTCCAGATTTAGTCACAAGAATTGTTTGCTACAAACTTTTGAATTATTTCAAATAGGGATTACTAACATCTAGTGGTCTAAAGAGGATAAATTTCTCCGATAATATTTGAATAAAAAAAAGGTCCAAAGAGCTATGGAGTGTGTACAAAAAGGATGAGTTTAGTAGTTTTATTGTTGAGACTTTAATGAGGTGAGAATTGATATTTTTGGCGTAGGAATAGTTTCGTGCCAATTTTAATAGTCCTTTAGGCAAACTCTGTCGATCTGTTCCTAATGGATCAACTCGGTACTCTGACTTTGATTTATACTTTAATGAATAAATTCAAATTTAAAAGAGAGTGAAAGAATGTGAAATATGATTATTCAATCCTTCAAAATAATGAAATTTGATCATTAGAGATTTTTTTTTTTTGATCATTAGAGATTTGAATTTTCTTTAATTTGAGTAAAAATATGATTTTTTTTTTTTTATTTGGCATGAGTTTGAGTAAGCAACTGGGGGTTATTTTTAGTCTCTTTTGACTTAAATTTAAATTTCAGTTACAGTAATCTTTTTCCAAATTTTTTTTAAAAATTTGTCATTTGGTACATTAGGCCAAAGGCTGGCTCCTGGGCTAGCTTTCCAGATTCAATGGGCCAAAAACACCCCGCCCTGTCGGGTTATGAGTTCCTAGGGATCCGTGGGTTCTTTAGCCGACAGGCCAGGCCGTTGGCAGTAGGCCACTTGCAGAGGCTTAAAATGGCTACTACAATGGAACTACAGGCCCATTTCTGGTATGGGACCAGTTGACTAAGCGGGCCTTTTAGGCCCATATCATTGCTGCTGGACTGGGCCATTATTGTGGTCTCAAACACACGTCCTCCACAAATTTTACCGTCGAAGCGAGAGATCGCTTATTGTACTCGGAAAAACAAATCGATCTGCTCAGCTAGAGACCTAATCAACGAACTTCACGTTCCCCAAGAACTGTCGCCGATCACCGGAGATTACGGTACTCTTTCTCTCTCTCCCAACGCACCTGTGTGTGTGTGTATATATATATATATATATATATATGTATGTGCATCTGATTTTACTTGTTCTGATTCGTTTGAATTGTTTGGATTGACATTTTGCGCACTCGATCAGGATATAATGCAGATCGAAAGAGAATTTGGCTGCTAATTGGAAGTTTGACTTTTGTTGATTGAAAATCGATATGAACTTATGATTAATTGATTGCAGAAATCGGAGCTGCTCGTCGGTTGTTGAGGGCGATATCGGATTGAAAAATGGGATTTTTGGTGACAACCTTAATTTTCACTGTTGTTGGAATCATTGCGTCTCTGTTTATGCGAATCTGCTGCAACAGAGGGCCTTCTGCTAATCTGTATGCTTCTTTTGTTCTACTTAGCTTCTCTTCCATCTATTCGGATCTGTTTGCAATGCTACAAGTTTTTGTTTATAGGTTATTATCGATAGGGTTGTAAGCTTTAGTAAGTTGGAAAAATGATTTTGAACTGCTGCATTTGGTGGATTAGGGACTAAGATTACAAACCTTGTGCAGGTACCTTTTCATGTGTATTATACTGTTTTAAATAGATTTTATCCGGATCTTATCCAATCTGTACTGACATTGTAAACAGAATTCACTAATCCAAGCTCATTCGACTCATCTGTGTTGTTGTATTTGTGAAGGATATAACTGATTGCATATGCACACAAAAGAAGAGAGTTATATCATCTAATGCTGAAATTGATCATCTTAGACTTGACGTTTAGTCACCAATACCATGTTCTCCAGAAACGCTGTTGAGATTTGTTTTTTTGCATAGACTAATATGTATTTTATGACGCAGATTCCACCTAACACTGGTTATTACTGCAACAGTATGCTGTTGGATGATGTAAGTTCGATTGCTATTTCTACTTCCTTTCTTCAATAGCAAAATCAAAATATGTGAAGCATCTTGCGTGTAAAAACCTTTTTTTTGGCATATGCAGTCTTAAGCACAAGATATGGTTGCAATTGATAAATGACGAAAGTCAAAACCCTAAATTCAAATCCTTATGATTATGAATTGTATAGAATGTGAGGCCAACTAGGAACATTATATTCATTACTTTCTTTTGGATAAATAGAGAAAAAAGGCCAATCTGTTTTAACTGTTATATTCATTAGTAGGGAGTAAGCCGCGTAAATTTTGAAATGCACGAGAGGCAAGAGAAAAAAGGATCGAACTAAAGCATTCCTTGGTATTATTGCTTCTGTGGCATTGGTGGGCTAAGAATGGTATGCTGAGTTAGGTATAGGGTATTGGTTAGGTTGAGCTCAATATAAGGGCATCTTTATTGGTCCTTTATCCTAGCTGCAACATATCAGCATTGAACTAAAACACCTCCTCCTGATATTATCGAAGAGTGAATGGTTGATGCCTCTTATGTGCCTCATAGACTGTTATTGATCTTGGGAGGGTATTATTGTCTAAGTTGAATGTACCATCTGTGCAGAATCTAAGATCTATAGTTTTTTCAGATTTTCTAGCTCATGGTAAGGCCTTTGTTAAATCACCATCTACTCTAAAAGCTTAAGTTGTTAGTGAGAAAGTGTGTAACTTAACTATTTATACTTCAATACGCCCCTTTAAGCTAGATTTTGGGTCTAGTGTGTGAAAATCTTTTAATAATTCAATTGGCGGCGAGATTCAATAACATGGCCTCCTGGTTTGATATCATGTTAAATCACCATTTACTCTAAAAATTCAAGTTGTTAGAGTGGATGTAATTTACGTATTTATACTTTAACAACCTTCAAATTGAGTCCTTGTAATTTTTGTGGCTTATGTATTGATGTGGGGTTTGGGGATGATCCTTTAAAGTTGATCTAAGTTGTGGACAAGTCCTTTGGAAGAAGGCACTGTATATCAGGTTCGAGTCTCATCTTCTAGTCCTCTTGGTGAGGTGTGGATCTTGCGTAATTTTACGTCTAGATCAGAAAGAAAGTTGTATTACTGCTGCAATGGCTCTTTTTCTTCTCTATTGCTTTTGTCTTTTCTTTTTCTTTTATTTTCTTTTTCCATCCTGCTTTCTGCCAATAAATTGCTCGCCCTAATAAGCCCTACTTTTGTTGTTACTTGTACCTCTGCTGTTGTAGCTGGCCTTTTATGGTCTTTTAAGGAGGAGATATCATCCTCTGTGTATATTCTTTCCTCATCTGCTCTTGTACTTGATTCCCTTCTTAATGTTCTTTGTAGCTGGCTAAGTTTTGGTATAGCACCACTATTGATCCTGGACTTTTAAATTAATAAGCAGTTTTTTTTTTTTTTTTGCTGGTTTTACCTATTTATGGAATGAAATTCTCTACTAAAATTGTAATTTAATAATGCAAGACATCTTTCTTTACCAAATTTGGAGATGATTATTCACTTCTTGACATGGCATAGCTTTAATCACATGGAATAAACAAGCTGTCCCAAAGCCACACTTAGGACCTAGAGGTCTTAAGTTTGAGTCTCACCTTCAGGCCATCACCCAGGGTTTCATCTGATAATATGCCCGATGCATAGGGCTTCATCCATATTGGAGGATCAGTCAGATGTGTGAAGAGCACAGAACCTCCTTGACAAAAATTAGTTGCTGTAGTAAATTTTATGCTTTGGCTATTCTCCATGTATATTTGGTGCTGATTTGAGAAACAGAACTTGTACTCTTGCCCTGTTGCAATGTTTTAGTCAAAGTTCATTGCATATTTCTTTTGCTTGAGCAGGTGGGCGATTGTATATCTTGCACAGATGAACCCGCTCATAGTCCCAATTTTGAGTGAAGGAGAGTGAGCTTGTGTTGTTAAAAAACATATACATCCTCTTGGCAACCAAACTCTATGGATGGTGGATGGACTATTGGGGAGTGAGCAATAATTTATTCAGGGGCGTGAAGTAAGAATTTGTATGTAACTCTCATTGGTGCAAACAACTATGAATCGTTTTAGATCATGTGATTGATACTACCTACTGTAAGACTGTAATATCTTTATTCAATTTTGAATACTCAGTGTGAGTGTGAGGCTTGTACTTAAAAAAAGAAATAATAGATGGATAAGTGGAGCGTTGGAAGTCTGTGAAACATTAACTTCGTCAAAGAGAGGGGGATCTATTGGTTTAATATGCACCCTGTCGTGGAGAGTCCACTCCACTATTCTGCTTTTACCAGTTTCTATTTTGGGTAAGCTGCTTTTACCACATACTATCTGATTCTGATTCTGACAGCTATACTGATCCAGTCTTTGGCATTTAATAAGGGCAGTGTAAAGTAACATTTGCTGCATAAATGACACAGCACTTGTTTAGAATGTCTACATAATTGCCTTGTTGCTTCTGTGCATTTCATATTATTGTGGGTAACATTACTCAATTTAACGAAGTTTTTATTTCAGTCAGTTACATGAATCCTATTTCTTTGTTGTGTTCTACAATCATATTTTTTTAAAAACAAAAAATCATAAATCATCATTTTTTAGTATGTTCATGGGCGAACAAGGAAATATAACCCAGACTCCAGAGGTCCATGAATGCCAAGTATCTTTAAAGAGAATCAGTCTCCTATGATTTATCCTCCCTTTAAACTATGAGCAATGGCTGCAAACTTAAGTCAACCCTTCTTTAAATAGAAGAATGGGATATAACAAGTATAGCAGTGATGATTAGCATTGATGCAAACGAAATTATTCAAATATTGAAGAAATTCATTTCTTGAAAAAAAATGTATACTAAATTTGTCCACTAAAAATATACATCAAATCATTGTCAATTGTTAGAGGAGAATGGGTCATATTGATCCAACGATTGTCAATGATTTGATAGTATACAAATTTAATGTGCATAACAATGCTCTTTCACTAAATTTCCCACTTGAGCAAAAGCATCTAACTCATAAAAATTATTCAAAACTTGTGCCCCGCCAAACATATACCCAAATATTTCTCTAGGACACTTCTATTTATATATACTGAGTTTTACTTAAATTTATAATAAATAATTTATTATTTAATTTAAGATGTATTGGAAGCCATTGAAATATGTGAGAGTAGTACTGAAATGAGGAATTAATTTAGGAATTAATTTGATTTTAACCTCTAAAAATAAACGGTAGAAAGACTGCAAAGAGTAGTTGGTGATTGAGCTGATACGAGCCTCCTCAACCCTTCCTTTAGTAGTGTCGTTGGCCCAACCAGACCCTCGCATGTGTTTTTCCAAATATCACACAAAGGAAAGGGTAGGGTAGGCTTAAATTGAAACAAAATTCTAATCTAAAACCCTAGCTACAAGTTAAAAACTCTCTCTCTCTCCTCTCACACAAAAGCACAGGAAGGAAAGAAAATTTTCCTTCTCATTTTCTCAGAAACCGATCAGTGGCATTGATGGCTACTACGCTTCAACTTAGAAACCCCACTGAGTTTTTCTCTTCGTCGTCTTCTTCAGCTTCAGTTTCCACCGGGTTCTACCATAGCACATTCTCTCCATTTGTCTCGAAGACATGTTTCTCACCTAGGGCTCGACGGAGAGGTCTCTCTAACCGACAGGGTTCAGGGGTTAGCTGCACTTGTAGTTCGTTTACCCCGATGGAGTCAGCGAAGATTAAGGTTGTCGGTGTCGGTGGGGGTGGCAACAATGCCGTTAATCGCATGATTGGAAGTGGCTTATTGGTTGGTTCTCTTCCATTTTTAATTGGGTTTTTTAATCAGCATTTGAGCTATTGGTATAGAATAGAACGTCCGGTTGTTGTAGTAATCTACTTAATTCAGTTCAGGGTTAAATTGCTAAATTTTTAAGGTTAGTGCTTTTGCGCACTAGTTTTTTGTCTGGCTTGAAATACAATTGAAATTTATTTCTTGAAGAACACAAACTGTCTGTTAAAATGGCCAATGTTATGCAATCAAATAAAAGTGGTGGGAGTACTGTTTACCTCAACTTCAAAATAAGATTGGATTTTCCGGTTAAACATATTATGACTATCTCAAGAAAGTGCTCGAAGTGAATTGGGTTTAGAATATAGTTTCAAGCCGATTTAAGTGTCACAATATCAGTGTATTATTGGAATGTTATTAGGTGATTCGATTTTCCTGCCATTTCGTATTATAATCGTTATATCTATTTGTAAATATTTAACAATAAAATTCAGTTGTTCCGACTCTTAAGCATAATGCAAAATATGAGGGTTTGATGTTCTGGCTCTTTAATATGTTTTCCCATTTTTCATTGCTTTCTTTAAATTAACACCCAATTGCATTTCTAATATGTATATCTGGATTGGATTTGGGTACATATTACTGTCCAATTTGTGTTGAGCTTTGAGTCTTCTGCCTGCTTTGGTGGTGCTTCAGTGAAATATTATGGTTCTCTGATTCTGTTATGGGCATAGCTTAATTTCGTCCAATATACTCTTCTTAGCAAAGATCATCACTTGCAATACTATCACTATTGTGGGAACCATATGATAATGGTGTGATTTGTCCAATAACACTGTTTTTGGTTAAAGGCTCCTTTGGCCCATGCCTTAATGTCAGTATGATGGAAAATCATGCATTCCC
Source organism: Ilex asprella (assembly GCA_023539305.1). Taxonomy (NCBI): domain Eukaryota; kingdom Viridiplantae; phylum Streptophyta; class Magnoliopsida; order Aquifoliales; family Aquifoliaceae; genus Ilex; species Ilex asprella. The sequence continues at coordinate 1,999,747 of CM042197.1, forward strand.
TTGATTTGCTTCCCAGATTCTAAGTTACTAGTTGAGTTGATCAAACATGCCAACAAAAAAAGTTGTATGTTCTTCATCATTTTAGTACACGACTTGATTCATCATTGGATAATAAAAACAAACTCTAGATGTGTGATGGAGTCTAGTGACATACTGAGTGTTAGTTTACAGTCTTTTTACTGTGAACCAACCTTTTTTTCTGTTAATATTTTGGTGGATTGTGTTAGATTGATCTAATTGACAAGACTCATGTTGAGAATTTCCTTATGACATGACAATTAGTTACCTCTTGTTTCTTATGTTATTCACATCTTGGAATCTGGTGGAAATTTTGATATTTTATGTTCAATGGTAGGGTGTGGATTTCTATGCCATAAACACGGATGCTCAAGCACTGCTGCAGTCTGCTGCTGAGAACCCAATTCAAATTGGAGAGCTTTTGACTCGTGGACTCGGTCTGGCACTTTCACTATGATCTGAGTTTTCCTTTTAAAGCACAGACTTTAACTTTCCTATTTGACAAAAGGATTCCTAATCCTACACTCTTATCAGGAAGTGCAGTGATCATATCATTCTATCACAAAGCTAGTGATCAGTGGTATCATAGCACCAGTTTGTCTGTGTGTGTGTTTATGTCTGTGTTTGGGTGCATGCTCATGCATGACATCAGCAGTCTTGCTGTATTGTTCGTGTGTGCTGGTTTTATTATTTCCCTTGATTTGAATCATTTATAGAGATGCAGGTACGGGGGGCAATCCACTTTTGGGTGAACAGGCTGCAGAGGAATCGAAGGAAGCCATTGCAAGTGCACTTAAGGGATCAGATCTTGTATTTATAACAGCCGGGATGGGTGGGGGTACAGGGTCTGGTGCTGCTCCTGTTGTTGCCGAGATATCAAGGGAAGCAGGATATTTAACTGTTGGTGTGGTCACTTACCCATTCAGCTTTGAAGGGCGTAAAAGAACCCTCCAGGCAGGTGCCATTTTAACTGTTTTTATTCTTTTTTTTATTGAAATGATGAGACAGTGATGATTTTCATGTATTGTCTATTAACCTTTTGTGAATTTTTGGGATTGTATGTGCAGAAATTTTATGATAAGGAAACAGCATTTTCATCCGAAGTCTGACGCGGTCATGTCTTTCATTTTTTTTTTCCCAGGCATTGGAGGCTATTGAGAAGTTGCAAAAAAATGTTGACACTCTTATAGTGATTCCCAACGACCGTCTGCTGGATATTGCTGATGAGCAGATGCCCCTTCAGGATGCCTTCCTTCTCGCTGATGATGTACTACGCCAAGGTGTTCAAGGAATATCAGATATAATCACTGTAAGTTCTTTTGTGGAACTGCGCTATATTTCACCTAGTGTTGGCTACAGGCTTTTTCTTCTGGAGCTCTTTACGTGATTTTGTGACCTTAATAGAAGGTAAAGCATCATACATGGATTGTGGACCTTTGCTCTTGGCATTAATAACCTGCTTTGTTTTGACTGTACATAAAATAGTGGATGTTGAACAGGTCTATCGTAGATGGAATGTGCAAAGTGGTTCAAACTAGCTTAGATGACCACATTTCCATCAATTTTCCTTGCTTGCCATGAATTGGTGCTCTTCACTCCATTTATGAACTTTCTGATATTTTTAATTCCTTCACAACATCATCATGAGGTCTTCGTGGACACAAATTTCTTTTTATGATTGAATTTGTATGTTTTATGAGGTTAGTGTAGGGCACGTCTTGTAGGTCCCTCACGTGACATTTTCTTTAATTATTACCTCAGATGAAACTGGGATCAACCCTATTTTTTCTATATATGATATCACAAAGTTGGTTTGTGCTGCTGACCCACCTAATGTGATGCTATAAATGTTTGCTCGTGTTGCAGATACCTGGACTGGTAAATGTGGATTTTGCAGATGTGAAGGCAGTCATGAAGGACTCTGGAACTGCTATGCTTGGAGTTGGGGTTTCATCCAGCAAGAACCGTGCTGAAGAAGCAGCTGAACAAGCAACTCTGGCTCCTCTGATTGGATCATCCATTCAATCTGCTACTGGAGTAGTGTATAACATTACTGGAGGAAAGGACATAACCTTGCAAGAAGTGAATAGGGTGTCTCAGGTACTGTGAACTCACTTAAATTTATGTTTCCGTTTGTCCCCTCCCTTGAACATGGCACCAAACTAATTGATCTCATTCTAATGTATACTTGTGTTTGGTTCCTGCTGTTGTCTACACTTTCCAGTCAGCATCAAGTTACTCTGCCTGGTTAGCTTACATTTTTTTTTCTTGTAAGACTACAATAGTACTGAAGGAGGTACTGTACCTAAAGTTTGGGATGAACCCTAAAGTGTTAGGATCGATCCAAACAACTCCATATTATAGTAACCTCATTAGATTGAGTTGTAATCCCGTTCTTATTTTGTACTAGCTTCTGGTATGACATTGAAAAGTAACTCTTCGACTCTGTAGGTTTATCCTTTTTTTTCCTTAAATGTTGGTAACTTGATTACAAATTATAAGCATTTGATTATTTTCCACAACACATAGAGATAAAGCTATTGAGTAGTAGTTGCGGAACATAGATTTGCCAAATGTCTTAAACCCCTTTCCTCCTTAGTTATAACCATATGAAGTCTGTCTGTGAGTTTTTACTTTTTCTTCCATTTGTTTGCAGGTTGTTACAAGTTTGGCAGATCCTTCTGCTAACATTATATTCGGGGCCGTTGTAGATGAACGCTACAATGGAGAGATCCATGTGACTATCATTGCCACTGGTTTCACACAATCATTTCAGAAGACTCTTCTTACTGACCCAAAGGGTGCAAAGCTAGCTGAGAAAGGGACTAGAGGACAGGAAAGCGGAAGGGTACCTATTACCCTAAGTTCATCAACCTTGCCTTCCTCAACAACCCGATCCACTTCACGAAAGCTCTTCTTCTAACCACTTTTCAGCTCTTGCGCTTTTTCCCTCTTTTTATGTTTATGTTTTTATTCTCTCATTTGTTTTCATTTCTTTTCTCTCGAGAAAAGGGGGTGGAGGTAGGTGGTAGTGTTTGCATGTGGCTTTGTAATGATCTTGATTTTCATCTGTATCAAATGCCTTTGTTTTTCCCTGGGTTTTTTTTTTTTTAATTAGAAGGGCAGATCAATCATTTATATGATTTGCATATATAGTGGCTTGCTAAAACATTCGAATTAGAATGATTTACATGCAGTTTTGTTCTCTGATCTATCAAACACGTTTTTCACTGAAGGTATCCCCAGCTAT
>CM042197.1:2006694-2019904 GCA_023539305.1 Ilex asprella
AGAGAGAGAGAGAGAGAGAGAGAATTTGTTTTTTATACTTTTTCTGGACAACCTTTACTCATATGGTCTCTGCCGTACTGTTAAAAGTGAGACTTTACAATTAATCTTGAATTGCCATGTAAAGTTTTCATGTACGCATGATAAAGCTAATTCTCACCTCTTGCATACTGAAGCAACCAGGTTAGCCGCGATGTTTCTAAGTTCCCAGTGATTGTCAGATATTTTATTGCCCAACTTTTTTGCAACAAGGCAGGTTATTACAGATGGCATCAATTGGTGCAACTGAAGGAAAAAAAAAAAAGACCTCATCAAATACAAACACTACACAACCCTCAAAATCAAGATGCATAGCCATGTTCAAGCTGGGGCATAAAGTATACATAATTCAACAAAACAGGGGCAACAGTCGAGGAAAAATCAAATATTCTCAAATATCATCGACTGCTAATTACAACATTGGCCCCATAATCTCTTTCTTAGAACCCATCTGTTTGTATGCCTGCGAGCTTAGTGTTAGCTTTGATACTTTAACATGGACATCCAAGTATGTTATCCAATTATTAACCAGAAGAACTTATACATCCAATTATTAACCTGAACTATACAAGTCCATCAATGACTTTCTATACCACTATAGATGTATGAGCATCCAGATTTGAACTCAATAAAATGACATTAAACTTACATATGGTTCAATGTGCAAGTGTGGATTTCGAAGAAGGCTCCAGACAATTCGCATCAAAGCAAAAAGGAGATGATAATTACTCAAATTCTGAGAAACCTGACATCATAGTGCACAAACATTAGTCCACCACCTAAATTATGCTGCAGTCTCTGCTGAAATCAGCTTATAATTACCTCATCGGCAACAAAATATGTAAAATAGGGAACTAAAGGATGGAGCCCTGAGTCAGTTGCCAAGCTCACTAATGCTTCTTTAAACAGAATGGAGTTAGATCTAGTCACAGTAAGTTCTGTGATTTTCTCGAAGTAAAGCTGCACCACCACCAAGGAAAAAACAACTTGATATAAGATGTTCCACCATTGTCAAACATGATGCCCATATAGCATATGACCTTGAGAATACCTGAAGCTCCCGAGACAGAACATGCTTAACTGGTAATTTAATGTCCACAGAAATCCCATCTTCTTTGTATTCAGACTTCTTGCTATCAGACGGCACTGCAAGTGCTACAGCCAAAGATGATGTACATCAATACCATCCTTGATTGCTCATATCAGCACAGAACCAGAGTTACTGGAATACCTTCAATTGAAGCATTTTCTGGAATAGCAGGTTGTACTCCATCAATAGCCAACCAGTGAGCAACAACGGCCGTATCTAAGGGTGCCTTTGGTAAAGGCGCTTCAATCACCTGAAACACAGCAGGCAAGATACTGGAAACTGAGGTAAGCAATTCCCAAAATATGTGACAAGGGCAAGCCCGAAATGATAACCAATTTCTTACATCTTTAAACTCCAAACCCTTGTCATCAACATAAAATAAATCTTTATGCCCCGTAGCCCTTTTGAACCTCAAAGGATCTCCAGACGCAAAGCCATAGATTGGCTGAACCAGGAAAAAATATAAATTAGTTCAATGAATTCCCCCACAAATTTTAGAACTTATCAAGTCCAAAATCTCATTCGATACATAAAAAGACACACACACACATACACACATGGTGAGAGAATTAAATGAACAACACCACATTAACGATAACATCCAAACTAAAATAAGAGTTTTACCTCCACATTTCGTAAGTTAAATGCACTATCCACATCGTCGGCAGTCAACGTGGTTCGCTTCGAATGCCTCATGCATTTGATAGCTTCCTGCAAATTCACACACACACACAAACAGTTGATATGCAAGTTAAATAAGAATACTTTCACTGCTAGTCTCCTTCTTAGTACTACATTCTTTTACAAGAGAAGGAAATTTGAACAGTAATTGGAAGAAGAAAGACTTATGTACCTGCATAATCTCGCGAACACGGTATTCGACATCAGAGGCGAGAGCAGGCAAGAGATCGGGGTCTAAATTGTTAATGCCTATGCTCTGAGCAATTACTTCGATTGTCTCCTTCGGCACTATACTCATCTTTACACTTTTTCTTCAATTCCACGTATAATAATACCGACACAAATACATATATATATATATATATATATATATGTATATATACAGAGAGAGAGAGAGATTGTATCTATACCACCGGAGTTTTCACAATTTCTGTCGATACAATTTTCAGGTTTGAATTTCTCTGACCCCTCTCTGGTTTTCGGTTTCTAGGGCTTATCTATGTTGAATTTGATCAGGGAATAAGGGAGACGACGGTTCGAGCTTTAGTTGGGTTATTGGGCCCATAAGTAGTAGATCAATAGTTGGACATATCTAAAAAGAAGCTTGTAGCCCATTATGGGATACTGCTAAGGCCCATTATTTTAATTTCGGTCTTGAGGGATCCATTAACATCATCATGCGGATTGTTCAGGCACCATGGAGGGTTGTTAAAATGGTCCGAATGGTTCGAGTTTGATTGGGTTTTGGCTTCTTGTGGTTTGAACTAAATTGTAAAACAAATCGAGCTTGATCAATTTAAAAGTTCATTTCGTTGACGGCCTAAATTCAATCAACGTGTAGTTCGACTCGAGCATACTCAATTTTGCTTATCTTTATGGAGGAAATGATTATTTAGTGACTTACTATGAAATTTTAGTTTATAATTTTTAAAAATTTGTGCCGAGAATCTGAACTGAATTTCGACTCAAATGTTCGCAACCTTTTGCCAAGCCAAATGTCAGTAATAGTCAAGTTTAACCCGAGCTCGACCAATCACAACCTACTAAACTGAAGATATCAATATTCAATCAGCTTTGCTTGATTGACACTAGGTGTCATAGCATTAATAAAGTATTTGGGCATCCATGGAATGCATTGCTTCTCCATGGCAGATTATCTACATAAGTTCAAGTGAAATCTATCATACATAAATAAATCTCTCATCAAGACACAATAAGTGATCTAACATTAAAAAAGTTTAAGAGAGAGTACGTCAAAATGGACCCCGAGAGACCTAATGTTTATTACTGCGCCAACGTGAGCAGCGTCTACCGTTAATATACATCAATATGGTTCAATCAGAAAGGTAGTATGCCCAATTATCTGAGTTCAAACCCAACGTGTAATTGGCACATAATAAATAGCATATACACTTAAAAAGAGTGTTTTCAGCAATAGATCGCATCACAACACAAACAAAGCATGAAACTGAGCAATTCAATAAAGCCGAATGTAAATAATTTAACAACAGCAATGATAAAAGCCGCTTTCACCCCATCACACAGCTATACGAGGACAAGATGCTCGAGTTCACGATATTAGCATTACAAATATTTGATCAGCAACCATATAGCCAGAACCAGAATCACTATCCCAAGGACTGATAAAGACAGGCACATGCACGAGCAACCACCCTTGGTGCGTTTATTCAGAATTGCAAGCTTCCTCTGCACTCTCTGTTTTCATTGTAAGAGGTAAACCAAGAGAAATAAAGTAAGTTTAATCAAACATGACAGAAAAATATTTACTAAGATGGGAAAAGAACAAACCCAAAAAAAAAAAGAAAAGTAAAAAACTACACCCATCCACATAGGAGCAGAGCAAGTGCTCCAGAAACAATTTTTGTAGAGAAAACAATTGCACCTCTACTTTCTGGAACAATTGCACCTTTCCATCGGCTAGATCTAGTCAAAACCATCAATAAGATATTCATTTTCCTAAGGTGATGGGGTTTGAAACAGAGGCATCCAATCCAAAGTAGGCCTCCAAATAAGCACTAGGTCAAGACAGCAAAATTTGCTAGACATAATCTATGGTCCTCTATTCAAGCCTTTTATTTTCTTTTTCTTCAGTGTCAACACATGGAATTTAAATTGAAAGGTCATTGAAGAGGAAAATTAAGACTGACAGAGAAATTCTTGCTCTACATCGGAGGGATGTACCACGAACAGCTTATTGAAAGAAACCGTTTTCCCACATCACCAAGTAAATTAAAGACTATTCACAAATATGCCAAATTTCTAAACAACTTTGGGACTATAAATGATAGTTCAGTTTATTCCACAGATTCTCAAACAAATGCATTCTTCCATGAGCCAGTCTTTTTTTTGCACTGAAGTTCGTTTCTATTTTTGTTGATGGTATAATTCCTTACTCCCCATATCCAAGCTCTTAACATACTGGCTAAACAAGGGTTTGCAACTAGAAAGCACGGATACGGATACGATACGATACGGATACGGCGATAGGGCAAAATTTTAAAAAATAGGATATGGCGATACGGCAAAATTTTAAAAAATAGGATACGGATACGGCTAGGATACGTCTATAATAAATATATTTTATATTTTACAATTATTTAACAACTTAAAAATTAAAAATTTTCGATAATTCTTTAAAATTAGTAAGTAAAATTAGAAATTTTTACTATGAAAAGGATGTAATATTGTCTCATTATGATATGTTCATAAAATGAGCATGACAAATTAAAGGAATCATAACAACATTTAATTAATTGGTTTTACAAGTATTTATTTTTAAAAAGTGTAGTGCAAGTGACTCTTTTTTTTTGATATTCTCTTAACATGTAACAATAAATAATATTTTTAAAAAAACTCGTATCTTCAAAATCAGATGAAATTTTATTGATATTTTATATTGTACGTAAACTTCAAAGAAAGGGTATAGTTTAAAATTAAAAATTGTGTATCTTGTTTCATGTTTAGAAATATCCGCGAAGTATCCACATATTTTTTTAATTATTGGATACGGATGATGTGTATCCGATATGTATCATCGAGTATCCGACGGGTATCGTATCCGATACGGATACGTCGACCTTGACGAAGTATCCGTGTTTCATAGGTTTGCAAACTACTCATAAAAGCAAACTACAAAGAAGATTGTCACCTGCAACCGGGAGTCTGTAACATCCACATGCTGGTCCAGATTATCCTGCATGGCAAGAGAGCAAAGAAGCAGAAAGTGCAAGATCACAATTCATCTCATGTTACAAAGTGAAACAAATCTAGGACTCTAGTGTGTAGATGAAAAGAGGTATATAAATGACAAATCAAGAAACAAAAACACATACAATTAGTCGAGTGTGTAGATCAAGTTCCTCATTGACTGCCAACGCAATATGTTTGGTACTTATCACTGTCTCCTCCAATTTCTCCAGTCCCTCGTCTTGCTCTGCTTCGAAAGAATTCCAACAAATGAGCCATGATGCCAAAACCTAAATAACATAAGAAGCAAGAATGTTCCACCCTAAAGAAGTCACAAAAACTTGCCTCTCATCACTTGTCGTTGAAGGCCAACAATGCCATAGTTGTCTAAACCTGTCGTTCTGCTCATGGCATCCGCTTCCTTACTTTCTGGCCCAAGCAAGCTGTCCCTATTGGCAAAGTTTGACATGTTCAATGTGGCAGCCATCTGGTTTACTTTTGATCTCAAATTTGAAAGCATGTCATTACGACGGTTCATCTCTTTTGTTGTCCTGTGTACAACACGATGTAAATTCAACAAGCATTCAAAGACAAGAAGAAGCAAAAAAAGAACCTATCGATTTTTTGTAAACATCTCTAAAGGTTATCTGGAGGAGGTGAGAGCCAACGTCATTTTCGTAAGGCCAACATATCTCCACTTTAACTTCATGCCAATTCTCACCAAGCCCAAAGCAAAACAATACATTTTAGGGTACTAATAGGCCGCTTTCAGTGGGGCTGGGCCATGCTTAGCCAAGGTGATATGACCGATATCAATTATCAGGAAAAGTTTCACACACATGCTAAGTGCTATAAGACATTCTTGGCCTTAAATTTGACTGCTTCACCGCTAACACCAATTCTAACAAACAGATCCCTTCGACAAAAAATGCACATATTTCTTTTATTGGTTCAGCACTATTAAAAATGTGAAGAAACAGAAGTCCATTCACAAAATGATTCTCACCCAAAAACCATGGTAAATTCTTCTGAAAAGAAGTAAATCTTTTCTGTGGCCTTGAAGCAGTGAAAAATTTTCCCGTTAGAGAGTAGAAGGACCAAAACAGATTATTTGCAAAGAAAACAAATTCCAAAGCATCAGTTTCATCACTGGAAACTTCCACCAGCAAATAAAAAACTGGAAACACATAAAAGTCACTAGCACGTAAAGATGTATACGTCCAACCAAATTCTCAAGTTCAAGGAGTTTTGCATGACAAAGCCCCATCATACAGATCAGACAAACAGCAAAATTTATGTAGGAAAAATGAGAGTACACAAAATATAACTTCACAAGTAAAAGCCACTACAGGAGATAAAAAACTACATAAAATGCTTAATCCACCCTGCTCTAATACCATGTCTCTTCATAGACAAGAGTAAGGTTGGAATTCCACTCCGAAGACTTACAGAGGCTGTTTCCCAGGAAGCTTTGATAGAAGAGACTGTAAGCTGTCAAGTCTAGTTCCTAATATTGTAATTTTCCTCCGTATGGCAGATGAATGACGTTGTACTTCAGGGCCTGAACCAGGTAATGAACTCCTTCCAGATATCATGCCATTAATATCATCAGCAAGTCTTAACGCTTCATTATATTCCCTGATCCATGAATCTGTGGAAGATGCCATTTTCTGAGAGACATGAAACAAACTAATTAATAGCCAAGATAAAACATACCATTTAAAAAATGCTACATGGCAAAATAGATTTTGGCTTAAGTGGATGGCAGCTATGAAACACAACTTTTTCCCTTTCTCTGGGGTTGGAACTAGCCACAGGTAATAACACTAAGCATAATAGAAGCAGAACCATGATAGTTTATGGTAGTTGATGCAAATTCTTTACCAAGCAGCTGTCCGATCTCTGAATTTATTGAAATTGATATTGCATTAGACACATGAACAATTAATGGTATCCCGTATTATGAATAGACGACAAAACCAGTTCCAGGTCAGACACAAGAATGTTCTGTATTCAATTATTTGTACATGTACACTAATCAAAATAGCAGCTAAATTTGTGCTAAAGAAGAAGAAGAATCCAAGGAAATTTAAGGTATCCCATCTCAGAAAACACAGAACTGACACAAAATCCAATCCTCCCGCTCTTCAATTCGCACAGTAATTGCATTCAGAAGGTCAACGATCAAGGAAAAATCCCCCGAAACACAGCTGAATTATATGGATGGCTTGAACAGAAAAAACCACACTAATTTCATTCCAGAGATCAACAATCCAATTTAAATAAACACAAAACAGGTAAATTAGAGGGATCACTTAAGTATAAAAACACAAACAATTTACGATCTGGATGTCAGAAATCAGGTTAAAATCACCATAAACATAATCGAATTATAGGGTCACAAACTACATTGCGGTAATTAAACTAGGGGACGACTCCATCGAAGGACAATCCGAATTATGGACGTATGTGTGAATACACAACGAGTGATTGTGGACGGATATGGATAAAACCCTAAAAAACTGAAATTAAATAGAGATTGTGTAGAAGATCTTAAAGGACGAACATTTTACCTGCTTGATTTTGAATCGGTGATCTGAATTGAGATTGGAATCGGCAATCTATGAATGAACTGTTTGCTTTTTAAGGTGGGGACGACAGAGGCCGCCACCAATGACCACCGTAGATTGTCCGGCCTTTCGTCGTCTGCTTAATGAATAAACCATATGACAGAACGGGCGGTGTACGTGGACGGTGTTTTAATCTTTGTTTATTCTTTCTTTCCCTTTCCGATTTCAATGAGGTGTCTTTTTCTGTTTATTTTTTTTAGTTGGTGCTTTATCCTGATGTATATTTAATTCTTTTGAGTTTTGACCCAGCTTATGTTTTAACTATTTTCTTTTTCTTTTTCTTTTTCTTTAAACAGTGATCGAGTTTTTTTTTCCCCTAGTGACAAAGGTAATAAAATTGAATTATTCGAGTTTAATTTAAGTTCGATTCATTCAAGTTTGATTCATTTTTTAACTGAATTCGAACTTGAATAATTTTTTAAGTTCGTTTAAAAAATAAGTTCGACTCAAACTCGACTCGATTATGTGCAAATATTCAAGCTCGACTTATTTTTTATTCGTTCAAGCTCGCATAGTTTCTTAAACGAATCAAATTTGAACAGCGAAAACTTGAGAGTAATCCAGTAAAGATAAAGACGAAATTGTAAATTCAGAAATTTTGAATTTCAAACTTGATACGTCTCTTATAAAATTTTTATTTATGACATAAATGACTTGTCTTTTATCAAATCGAATAGAAGATTAGTTGAAGTGTACATAAATTAATTCGGACACTCCTGACTATAATATTTTAAAAAAAACATCTTGATAAATTGACATTATTACAAAACAACATCGGATCTAAATACTAAATTTAAATTGACTTAATATTAACTCAACGTGTAATATTTGTGAGAAAATATAAAAATCCAAGAGAAAGAAAATGATGACAAGGTCTAATTTATTTTCTAGAACTTATTTATTAGTTGTGCTATCTATTTCTTAGGTAATTGTACCCTAGTCCCTATTCTTTTTTTTTTTGAAAGTTTTATAACCTATGCAGGAATTCAACTCACACTCCTTAAAAGGAGCAGAGTTGAGACCTATCTATATACTCATCCACACACCCAAAGACTCCCGATGTGGGAATCCCAGCCCCGGCTAGGTCCGAAGACCGACACCATAGCGCATCCCCGGAACCGAGCCACGCCGAGAGCGTTTGGGGCCTAAGCGCGCAACAGCGCGTCGGTCACTCCACTTTTTTTTTTGAAAGTTTTATAACCTATGCAGGAACTCAACTCACACTCCTTAAAAGGAGCAGAGTTGAGACCTATCTATATACTCACCCACACACCCAAAGACTCCCGATGTGGGAATCCCAGTCCCTAGTCTTTATTTAGCTACAACTACCATAACTTATGCTACATAGAGAGAGAGAGAGAGAGAAAAGATAATTAGTGTACAATTTCTTTGGCAAGTTAAAAAAGCAATGGGTAATTGATAGGCCAGCAAGCACTCATTCGATTTCTTTTTTTTTTTGGGTCAAAGTATAATTTTCATTAAAATAAAAGGAACATAACTTGTACATTATAGTTTTACCCAATACCTATTCTAGCTTCTTTGAGGAGGATCTGCGCTAGCTGCCTTGGGGGAGAGTGTAGCCAGTTGAAAGGCAGTGTGTCTTGCCTAGAGTGCATGGCCAGAGTATGTGCCGCTAAGTTGCAGGATTTTCTTGTGTGTTTGAAGATGATTTTAATAATGCCTTTCACATAGTGCCATATATCTTGTTGAATGGCTTCAATTTCTCTTATGATTGATGTTGATCCTTGATTAAGGGAAAGAACCAGGGTCTTCGAGTCAGATTCGATGATAACTTCTATGTAACCTTCATTAAGTACGATTGAAGCAGCTCTACGCACAACGCAGGCCTCGGTTGCCAGAGCTGAGGAGACTGTTAATCTTGCCGCAGCTCCAGTGAGAAGTATACCTTCATGATTGCGTGCTACTGCTGCATAGGCTGCACTATTGATTCGCAGCTTACAATATCATATTTAAATTAGTCAATACTTTTGATTTCATCTCACAGAACAGTCTAATATTTTTAAATTATTTTGTAATTTTTTTTAAAAAAAATTTGGGCCTTCAAGCTAGTTGACCACCTACTTACATAATTGGTCAAAACAATCGACCCTCCATTGCTCCGCGCTCAAATTTCTCGTGAATTCTCATTTTTATATTATAAAATTTAAAAATTTAAATTTATAATTCGTGAATTCGTACTTTTCTTTACTTATATACTTATTCACTATTACTTACAAGTTTTGAAAAATAATGACTTAAACATAAAGATATATATCAAACTTTCTATATAATAAAATATAATACAATTCAAATATCAAAAGAGAAACAAAATATTTTTTGTTATTCGCGGTTGAGATTGTTTTAAATTTTACTTTAAAGTTAATCTAACGGCTAATATTAACACCCTAAATTTAATAGAAAAAATAGGCATCTAAGGGTGTGTTTGAAGTGACTTTTTAAAAGTACTTCTACAAATTATTTTTCATAAATATTTTTAAAAAAATAGTATTTGAAACGTCCCACCACTACCTCTATCACCACCACTGCCATCAATGTCGTCGCCACAATTACTATCGTCACCCTACCATACCCATCACCCCATCACCATCACTACCGCCGCTACCACCACCACTACCCCCAACATCATCACTACCACTACCACCACTTACCCACTATCACCACTTCCCCTACCCACCACCACCATCCTCAATCATCACCATTGTTATACCTTATCACTACCACTATTATCCTACCATCATCCTTACCACCTTGATGACCATCACAACTACCACCACTATTGCCACCCACCACCTATTGCTACCATCGTTGTCTATGGTCACCATTCATTACTATCGTCATCTTATTCTTATATTTATTATAATTACCACCGTCATCCTACTACCAATGTCGTCCACTGTCAGCACCTACCACCATTTGTCATTGCCCACCACTGAAGCCACCAACTATCACATATTTCCACCACACTTACCATTGTCGCCATTCACAACCACCTATTACACTATCATCTAGAAGTACCCATTGTCGTCCATCACCATTGCTCACCACTACCGTCGTCGCTCCACCATCACCATCGTTGTCACTCAAGACTGTCACTATTATTATCATCACTCAAAATCCACCATCACCATTGCCACCCATAGTTGCTACCACCACAACGGTCATCGCATTACCCATTACAATCATTACCGTCTCTCACCATCACCATTGTTGCCCACCACAATTACCACCGTCCACTCCCACTACAATCAGTGTTTAAATTTCTTTATATCTCCTCTATGTTTGTGATTTAATTTTAGGTGTGAATACAAATATATTGACTATTTTTTGTTGTTACTTCGTGCCTTCAGGCAGGAGAAATAACTAGTAAGTCCATATAATAAAATACAATACAATTAAATTTTGAAAAGATAAATAAAATGACTTTTATTATTCGTAGTTGAAATCACTTTAAATTTATTTTAAGGTTAATCTAACGGCTAATATTAACACTCTAAATTTAATAAGAAAATAGGGCACTAATCGTATATTTGAAGTGACTTTTTAAAAATACTTCTACGAATTATTTCTCATAAATACTTAAAAAAAAAATAGTATTTGAAATTGCCTTATCACTACCTTTGTTACCACCACCACCGCTGTCACTACTATCATCACTTCTATTGTCTCACCACTACCACTACCATCACCACCCCGCCACAGCCATCCCTAATCACCACCACTGTAGCATCTTACCATTTTCGCTATTGTCCCACCATCACCCCTACTACCCCTACCACCACTCCCATGACTATCACAAGTACCACTACCATCTCTAACTCACTATCGTCATTGCCCCCACCCTACCATCACTGCCCCACCGCCTCCACAATCGCCACCTATCATCAATTGCAACCATCATCGTCTATGGTCACCACCCTTATCATATTATTCTTATATTTATTATCTTTACTATCAACATCCCACTATTACCGTCGTCCACCGTCAGCACCCACCAACTACCCTCTCCACACTTACTACTGTCGTCATTCGTTACCACCATCACACTGTAATCTAAAAGCACGCATCGTCGTCCACCACCACCATCATCGTCGTCCACCACCCCCACTCCCACCACCGTTGTCGCCCACGGCTGCTACGACCACCGCCACAGTCGCCATCTTACCCACTACAACCATCACCGTCTCCCACCATCATCACTGTCGCCCACCACCACTACCACCGCTCATTCCCATTACAATCGGTGCTTAATTTTTTTTATCTATCCTCTATATTTATGATTTAATTTTGGACGTGAATATAAATATATTGACCATTTTTTATTATTTTGTGCTATAAGACACGAGAAATAACTAGTATATTTATAATCTATCATTATTTTTTCATAATCTTATTCTTATACGCAATATACATTTGAAAATTACTTAGTTTTTTCACAGCATTGTGCATATAATTTATTTTATTATCTTTTTATAATAAATAGGTATCTTAAAACACTCCAAGTCCCAAATTTTTTTAAAATTTTACCACTCTTACGCTGTTGCTCTCGCTTGCGTTTCCGATTTATGTATCTAGGTTGACAAAATAAAAACATAAGTGATATGTAGGTAAAAACTTATGGTGAAGAAAGAAAATAAACCAAAATTGAGGCGCAAATCGCGAAAACCCAAAGGCAACTAGAGCGCCAGAGCAAAGCCCACAGAAAGAAGTGAATCACAGCAGAAGAGAAGTGAAATCCATTTATTTTTGGATTCGTGAACAGTTTTTGGGGGGAGAGAGAGAGAGAGAGAGAGAGAGAGAGAAGATGTCAGACCTAGATAGGCAGATAGAGCAGCTGAAGAGATGCGAGCCTTTGAAGGAGTCTGAAGTCAAGGCTCTTTGTCTCAAGGCCATGGAAATTCTCGTTGAAGAGAGCAACGTCCAAAGGGTTGACGCACCAGTCACAGTGAGTCGTCATATTCCCCTCTATTCTTAGTGCATGTTTGATATTGATCTTCAATCTTAACGGGTCCAATTTGCTTATGCAACTGTCTTCGATTCTGAGCACATATATCTATGTTTAGTTTGGTTCTGGGTGATTTGGCGTTCAAGGGTTTGATTTATCTCTGTTGCTGGGTTGTGAAGTGGATCTAGTTTTAGGTACCAATTTTCGGGCTATATAACTCTAGCCCAAGTGTTCAAAACATCCCTTTTGGCTTGTGGACATGTGAGATGAACTTGAAGGGAAGTGCTATGAAAAAAAAAAAACCTTAACACTATTCTACTCTGTTACTTGGTTTAAAAATTCCCTATCTGGGAATACTGAACCTCATTTACTTTTGTTCGACGGTTCGATCTTTTAGTTTGACAGTAGAACTATGTCTGGGCAAGGGTATGGAATGGAGGCAATGGGATAAGAGTCAGCAAAAAGCAACAAAATTTATGGCAATACAATATACTTATTGAGAAAATTCTGATAAACAACCATTTCCCACCAAGTTTGCTTAGCCTTTAATGCCTTCTTGGTTTCTAGTTTTATGCTTTCACCCCCCCCTCCCCCCCCCACACA
>CM042197.1:2020304-2033207 GCA_023539305.1 Ilex asprella
CATATAATTGTTAGGTCCTTTTGAAGTAGAACAAATATTTTTGGGGTGAATTTTCAGATTTGAGTCCTTCCCAGTCCTCCAACCTATTCCCTTTTTCTGTCTCCTTTAAGGATAGCTTGAGCCTATACCTCATGGAATCCAAGTTCTTTCTTGCTAGAAATTGCAGAAATCTTCTGTGAAAAATCAGGTTTTGCATGTTTCAGCCTTGATTCCAGTGTTTATCCTGCCCACCTACACTTGTAGCATCGGATTCTCAACTCTGGGCTACATTACTATCGCTACAAATCACCTTCATAAAACGTTCAGGATTATGCTGTACTTGCTGAAAGTTTGTGCAGACAAAAAAGACATGTTTTTATTATATTCAGATTTCTGCTTAGGCAGAGTGAGGTGATAATGCGGTGGTATGATTTACAGAACTTATTAAACAACTGCTATGTTATTTGGACTGCAAGGGAAGTCCACACTTATCTCAAGAAAACTTTCATTTCCCCAACAATTTGGAAACTTCATATCTGCATGATATGAAAGTAATAACATTCAACCGTTATCTGTTTCAATTGATACGATGAACATTGGAAATTATTTAAATTTGATACTTTGAATGGCCAAATTGTAATCCAAATGGCAGTTGAATTGGACATGGCTCTGAAAGCAATGGTGGAGATACCAGTACTTGCTATTGTCTTGGTCAACAAGTTCTATTTTTACTGTTTCTCAGCTTCTTACGTTTCCTCCCCCTCTCCCCTTTTTTCTCTCTAAAACACAAACACACAATCTTTGACACAAGCAATAAAAAGGCCTCAATTAGTGATTTACCTGATAGATGTTAATTGAGAAAGCAATGAGTAACTTGTAAGAGTTGGTGTCACTTATAAGCATTTTTGACTTGATGAATATCGTACATTTATGATAACTTTGCTAGTCTCAATTCTGGCTAGTTGATTTTTACCAGGTTCATTTTCTTGTGTAGATATGCGGTGACATCCATGGGCAGTTTTATGACATGAAAGAGCTTTTCAGAGTAGGAGGTGATTGTCCAAAAACAAATTATTTGTTTCTTGGAGATTTTGTTGACAGAGGATTTTACTCAGTTGAGACATTTTTGCTTCTACTTGCTTTGAAGGTAACATTCATGCACCTCTCTCTCTTCTGGAAGAGAGTAATAGCTTTTTGAGTGAGAGAGGACTTATCTAATAAGAGATCAGTTAATTGTTTGGTAGTTTCGGTTTTTCTTGAATTCCCCTCTTTTATTATGGCTGGAATTGTACCATTTTGTACAAAGTGCTGATGCATTTGTCATTCATTATCTATGTGTTTAAAGGATCTCCCTCCACTAAAACAACAAGGGAGTGAATTTTTACATTTAAAACAATCCTAAATTAAGCCATGCTTGTGTTATTTTTGACCTTAGCCATGTTTGTCTTCAGTAAGAAACTTTCTTGTACATCTGAATTTCTTAGAAGAGTACTCCTTGATGGATTGTTGATTAAAATTAATTGACCATGTGTCCTCTTGAAATATAAGAGTCCCAAATCTGTCATGCATGTGGGGGATAATTGAGTTATACTCCAGAAAAAAGGACTGCTCTCCATCACTTAATTTGTGTGATTGGTATGGTCTGACTTGTCCTTACCTAACATTTCAAACATTAGAGCTTATGCTCATTCAAAAATGTTTTTCTCGGTCTGACGTTTGTTGTTTACTGTTTCTTTTCCTTTTTTTTTTAAGTGGCTATTTTAACTAATGGATTGTGTGCAATCAGGTGAGATATCCAGATCGTATAACTCTTATTAGAGGGAACCATGAGAGCCGCCAAATTACACAGGTTAAGTCTTATTTATTGATTTTCTAGCTGAGTTTTACTTACCTGCCTGGCATATTTATTGGCTATCCTCCCTTTTCAGGTATATGGATTCTACGACGAGTGCCTACGGAAGTATGGTTCTGTGAATGTTTGGAGATATTGCACCGATATATTTGATTACTTAAGGTTTGTAAATTTTCTGTAGAGATAACACAGGGCACCTGTCATGAAAGGATTATTTCCCAGGTTACCTAATCTTGCCTCATCGCTTGAAAGGTCAAGAGTTGAAGACTGCTGTCCATAGTAATCTGTTGGATAATTAGATCTCAATCTCAATTGATACATGTGCTTCTGGCTGAGAAATAGTTAATGAGAGCGATATTAACAGTATGATTCATGCTGGTGAAATTAATGACTATAAACTTTACAAGGACACCCATTACTTGCATATTCCTTGGAACGTGTGTTACCTGGTGATAACAATTAATTTGTTCATGGTTGTGTAGTTCTGAGTTTTTAGGTTGACAAGCCAGGTGTATGATACTGCGTTTGCCTCAGACATCTATTCTCCTCTTTCTTCTTTTTGCTCAACCACTATGTCTTTAATGCACATTTAGATCAGCTTACTCAACAGGTGCCCTGGTTTTCATTTTGTGCATGTCGTGGTGTGTTTCAAACCATTTAAGCTTCATTTTTAACTGAACTTTCTGCTTCAATGTGACTCACTCCAGTTTGTCGGCCCTCATTGAAAACAAGATATTCTCTGTTCACGGTGGTCTCTCTCCTGCCATTTCTACGTTAGACCAGGTCTGAGAATTTGTCTTGTATTATTTAATTTATTTTCTGTAGCCTTTATTTGGGAAATTAATGTTGGCCACTTTCCAGATTCGAACAATTGATAGAAAGCAAGAAGTACCCCATGATGGTGGCATGTGTGACCTCTTATGGTCGGATCCTGAAGATATTGTTGATGGTTGGGGGTTGAGTCCCCGTGGTGCTGGTTTCCTATTTGGTGGAAGTGTTGTCACTTCTTTTAACCACTCAAATAACATCGACTATATATGTCGGGCCCATCAGTTGGTGATGGAAGGTTATAAATGGATGTTCAACAATCAAATAGTTACTGTCTGGTCAGCTCCAAATTATTGTTACAGGTAAATCTAGTGATTTTTATTTCTCTTGTCTGCCATGTTTTTGGCAGTCTAATTTTTTAGTCCTCCAATGTGTTGCAGATGTGGGAATGTAGCTGCAATTCTTGAGCTGGATGAGAATCTTAATAAGCAGTTTCGTGTGTTTGAAGCAGCTCCACAGGTCTGTGCATCTAACTTGCTTGTACTTGGTTGGAGATTTGGTTTTGGTTATCTGAAGCAATATTCATTGCAAAGTGAATTTTTAGTTTGTTGGTTGGCTTTGATTTCAAGCTGTTGACACTTGGGGGTTCTGGACATTCAGTGAATGAAAGGAAAAATTGCATGGGTTATTGTTGAAAAATGTGGGGTCTATAACTAGGAGTTAGCCCTGGAACAGTTAGTTTAGCAAGTACTTGTGTGATGTATGCTCCTACCTTGTTATGGCAGGACTCTACGTTTATATACGCCAGTATATTGTTCAAAAGTTGAAACCATCACGATGCCAATTTATGTATCAAATGATTTTTGGATTAGTATCTTCAACTCTCATAGCAATTAGCCAATAAGAGGAGAGCCATAATTTTTTTTGCTGCATTTCTACATTAGCATATAAAGCTCCCTTATTTATTGTTGTATCTGGTTCTTTAAAGGATTATGTTGAAATGCAGGAATCAAGAGGGACCCCTGCCAAAAAACCACCACCCGATTACTTTTTATGAAGCTTGGATCATGAATCTTCAGCTTTAACCATCCAATATACTTGGATTGATTGTCAAGATGATTCTTTAGTTTCATAATGAAGATGATCTCAGGTGATACCACGGGAATCAATTGGTGGACTTGCTCTGCACAGGCGGGTCCTTGGTTGCCATCCAAAATGGTACTATTGGGTTCTTGGTCGGTTTTTGTTTGCCGCGTTGCTATTTCCCTTTCGATTAAATTTTCAGGTTTTGATATTTCAGGAAGTAATTGTGTGTATAACATTATGTGGCAGTGAACATTGAAATAGTCTAATAGACAACAATTCACAGGAATGAAGCTTCACAGCCATCTTTGGCGGTAGTGGCAACCAAAGTTGAATTGAAAACATGTGAAAGTGTCATTTGTGTTATCTTTGAAATACAGAATTTTGTTTGGCAATGAAGATGCTTCATGATCATGATGACTATGCTATTCAGTGACTTCTGTTCTTGATATTGTCTACTGCAAATGCTGGCATTTCATATGAATCTGGTTTCCATGAACTTAAACATGGATTTGATTCCCTTTTGTACTTATTCCTTCAATTTCCCTCTTGCGGGCACGCACACAATGAATTTAAGTGAGAGCCATTATATGTATATGTGGGTCTACCACTCGAGTGTTGGCATGATATCAATAACCAATAATAAAACTCTAAGTGGGCAAAGTGAATTTCACTAGGATAGTTATTAATTTACATGAAAAAAGAGAGTAATTATTTGCTTATATGTACGGGTAGTTATTGGTTACATGTAAGGGTACATATCTAAGAAGAAAATAAGACATTCAATTACTTGAAACAAAAAGGATAGACTTGGAGTTTAACATCGTGCAATATTTATATTTTTAATAATATTTTTTTGCTCTCTTTTTTTCTTTACTTAACAAATTTAAAATTTAAATGAACGGAGAAAGGTGTAGGAAACAGAGAAAAGATGTGTAAGTATGAATTAGTGAAAGCTATCTGGTATTTGGAAAGTGTTTTGGTTGAGTTATCTGATATTGAGGGTCGTATAAAAAAATGATAATTTTTAGTGGAAAAAAAATTTAGCCATGAATTTTAAACTATTGGATTAAAATAGATAAAGATTAGATAAATTTTAATTGTTGTGTTTTTACACGATAAATATTTAATTATTTTAACTATAATATTAAATTTATATTAATAATATATATGAATTTTAAATTATTAGATCAATCTAAATACTTGCTGTATTTTTACAAATTGAAGATTTAACTTCTTAGCCGTAATTAGATAAATATTAATAATTAATAATTAATGATAATATGGGATAAATTAATAGCACTATTGTCATTAAGAATCACGACAAAGGGCAAATTAGGGTGATAAAAAGCATAAGACGAACGGGCCGAACCGGAGAGGGTGCAAGGTTCGTGCTTGTATTACCGTACTAGTGGGAAATAAATCCCCAATTTTCTCTCACTATCCCTCTGCTAGAGTTTTATGATATGCGTCTCCCGCACATACACGAAGGACCTCGCCACTTACATTACACCATACACACCACAAATCTCTCTCTCCTTCTCAATTACCCGCCAAAAGGTATATATTTAACGGATTAAAATTTCTTACTTTCAAATTTCTAAACGTCTCTCCTACCTCTCCATCTCTATTCACTTCTCTTTCGCTCGCTATAGGGTTTCATCTCCTTCTCTCTTGTTGCCATGACTACTCTTCTCTCTCTCCTTTGCAGGTTTCGCACGGAAACACCGGTGATTTTGGCTCAATTTCGTCAGAAAACGCCTGAACGACGATGTTTATGGATTTTATCAGGTGAGAGATACGAAGATAATGGAATATACTGCGGAGGTTGAATCTAGGGATTCGTTGGAGGTGAGATCGGAGGGTTTAGGTGAAAAGAGACCGGCGGAGAATGGGGAGGGTGTTGAATTGGGGGGACCGGTGGCGAAGAAGGCGAGATTTGGTGGTGGAGTGGTAGGGAGTATTAAGAAAATGGCGGAGATTGTGCTGGTGTTGGCGGCGATGGGGAAGATGAGGGGAGGGAGGAGTCCGACGGCGGCGGAGAAGGAGATGATGGCCGAGGCGAGGACAGAGTTGGTCGGGGTGTGTGAAGGATTTGCGCCGAAGGATCTGTTTCCCAGGGATGCATTTGGAACGGTTATTGACGATCTTGGACTCAATAAGTTGAGGGAACAGAGGTTAGGGTTTCGGCCTCCTAAGCTCTCGATTGCTGAGAAGTTGTTGCTCATCAAACAAAAGGTTAGGTCTGATTTAATCGTTCAGTTTATATTTGTAGTCTACAAGAATACGTGCATGTTGGCTTTTTGTTTAAGTCGCTTGCATTGGTTTGAGGATGATTCAATTTGAAGAACGTAAGCACTTGTGGCAAGATTTATAATGTTGCTTGAATTTTCGTGAGCAAGTTGTCTGCCGTAGGTAAAGTTTGTGAGAGCTCTAAACATGTGTCACATAGAATAATGGGCTGAAGTGAATGATTGTAGAAGAGTTCTTCAGTGCCTGTTAGAAGCATACAATCCAGTAATTTGTGTGTTCATGTTTTTGTAACCTGGGTTGGAGGGGTATGGAAGGTGATTTTACTGCAAAAGCTATCATAGTCGTCCATAGAATGTTGTCTCTATGTTAATTAGGCCATACTGTTTTATTTGGGAAAGTGATTAGGCCATAATGTTGCTTCATTGGATCCATGTAATCGTGTAGAAATCCCCATCATACGAACAACAGAATCACTGACTCAGAGATTAAAGAGGAAGCCTTGATATTTAAAGTTAATATTTTCCTCATACATGTGTCAAATTTCTAGAATCATAGACAGGCAATTTCGATTTTATATTTGGTTTGACTATGAGAAACAACATAGATGGAATTCGTCCATCTACATGATGTGGGAAAATAGCATTAGCAATTGTTGGTGAGACTAACTAGTTAAGACATTTTATGGAAATGGTAAATACTATGCATAATGTGAGAATATTGGAAAAATTAAGATTTGAGAGAGGAGGCTCATGTAGAAAAACATTATTGTACATAAAGGCTTACAAAATGTAACCACTTGATTCTGTGATATGTGAAATCTGATATTTGTTCATTGTTATGGGAGATTGGATAAAAGATCAATGTTCTTTGGATATATTTGATAAATCTCGGGGTTCACTTTTACATTTGAAATTTTCAGACTGGCAATTAATATTCCCAAGGACTAGTTCGAAATAGGATGGATCATTAAAGAAGTTGCCTTTGGGAATTCAATTTTTCCCTTTTGATAGTATATGGTTGGTCTAGAATTTTTTTCTTTAGCCTTGGTGTCTTGACACTAAATGAAGCGGAATATAGGCAGAATCTGAATTTTGTACAAGATACAAACTTATTACATAGCCTATATTGAAACTTTTGACTGGATGATCTGTTTTATATACTAACACACCTCTGTTTATTGATTATTTTGATTGTGGTGTGCTGCTTTTCTGATCAGAGTAGACTAATGGAATGATGCTTGTCCTGCATGCCATTCTATAACTGATCAATATGCTGCCCTCTAGATTGTGGTTTACGTTGCTCTGATGTTTATTTCTCTTTTTCATCCTCATGTTTCAGATGGAAAAATCTGAGAATTTTTCTCTGCATTCTGGTCCACATTTATCTCAACGGTTGCAAATGAACTCTGGTGCAGCCACTGAAAGCCGTGGGACATCCCACGCTGTTCGAATGTTTCCGGCAGATAAATCAAATCATGTGCAAATTTCTTCTGGAGGTGTTCAAGGCAAAAATTTAGGTCACGTTTCTGCAGCAAATTCTACAGGGTTACCCTATCAATTGCCCAGTAGTGAAGTAAGACCGATGGTTTCTAGTGGATTGCCCGGCAGTCATGTGGTTAGGGATTCTTCATTTGCATTGCCTAGAGTTGAACAAACTCATTTCAGGTTGGATGGAAGATCAAATGGTTCTTCCTATATTTCACAAGCTCCAGGTAACCCTTGTTCCCCCCCTCAACTACGAATAATGATGGAAGATCTGTTTTGTGAACATCATGTGAAGATCCTTGGTCAGAAGCCAAGAATTAGCTAGGAAATTGTAGAAGGCAAAATTCACATGCACTCAGTATGCTTCTTGTGGAAAGGCCATTCTCAACAGAGGGTTCTTTTGCTAATTTCAAACTTTCTTGGATGGTACTAATGTTGTCATTATCATCATCGTTACCCCATTATTACGTGGTCTCTTCTAAATATTAAGTGCACTTAGTTGAGTATACCTAGTATGGGTATTGTTTTTCTTCTCAACATTCTATCATAATTTGTGTGAATAAGTGCTGTATTATCTTTTCTATCAGGAAGTTTTAGCATGTTGCTACCATCTTATGCACATTTGTGCATTCCATTGCCAACTTTCTATTCTTTGTGTTGGATCTTTTAGTGAGAACATAAATACCATCTACTTGCAGGAAATTCTTCTGGTGATCACAAAATGGTGAAAACTCCGACATGGTCCATGCAACCCCAATCTGCTTCATCTTCTAAAGTTGTATCAGATAATAAGGTGTTGGCTCATACTTCTATTCAGGTTGAGGGAGCTGCTGATATGAGTACGTCACGGATGGCCCCTCAAGCAACATCCAAACCTGCGAAGTCCCCGAGCATACATCAGCATTTACAGGGCATGAACTTTGTTCAAGCTCCCTCTTTAGGCAATAGGCACAATGAAGTTAGTAAAATTGTTCAGAAATTATTGCACCCACATCTTCCACATCATCCCACCTGGACTCCTCCTTCCAGGGATTACATGAATAAGGCTCTGACTTGCCAAATCTGCAAGCAAACTTTTAATGATGTGGACAACGTACTTGTTTGTGATGCATGTGAGAAAGGGTTTCACTTAAAATGTCTACAGCTTTCTAATCAGAAGGTAGTTCCTAGAGGTGAGTGGCATTGTGGAAAGTGTTTGACAGTAAGCCAGGGGAAACCTTTGCCCCCTAAGTATGGTCGTGTCACGAGGAACATAAATGCTCCTAAACTTTCTTCGAACACAGCTCCGATTGAGTCATCTGCAGAGAAGAAAGTGGAGACTTTGGATGAGAAGGGCAGTCAGCAGAAGATAACTGCAAATGGAAATCCTTATTTACAAAGTCCTCTAACTGGTACGAATATTATTAGCCATCCAGCATCTGGTTCAAAGATGGTAAATATTGGCGAAATGCTTGGGAATGATGCTTTATCAAATAGAGTTCAAATGGATGACAATCCATCTCCTGAAACTTTTCCAAGCAAATTGACGAAATCCTCGGGGGCTGCTTGTATTTCTCCTGCTGGCTTATCAGTCCGAAGAACATGTGTAGAGGAATTGGTTCCTGTATCAAGGACACATCCCCCAGCAAAATCTGAGACAGTCGCTTATGAATCACAGGCTCCTAGCAAAGCTCAAGATAATGACCAAACAAACCTAGCGAAGAGTGCTGAAATTCCATTTAAGCAATGTTCTATCGATAATCATATGGTTAAGGATTCGGAGAAATCTTGTGGTGGAGAAAAGTCGAACTGTAATTCAAATCGTGAAATTAAGCAAAATGAGCGAGGAGTTGCACAAGCTAATCCTGTTGAAACTTCTGGGACCAGTACTGGGGCTACAGACTGTGATAGGTCTTCATTAGATGGCTTGCATAGCGTTGACTGGATAGGCGATATACTTCAATTTGTGGATGGGAAAACATATCACCAGTCTTTCCGTGTCAATGGAGTTGAATATAAAGTTCAGGATTATGCTCTTTGTCGCTCTATCAATGGCAAAGTGATGCCATCTAAACTTCAGGTGAGCATTTATTGCATATTTCATGGATCAGGTACCAGTGTATGTGGTATACCCCTGATGCCTTCCAGATTACGTCTGTGGTTGGTTCTGTGTTATAAGAGTTATGTCTTGAACCCTTGTGACCCACAAAGACCTGCCAGGCCAATGGGTTTGTGATGTTTTCTTGCTAAGCAAATGACTAGTTGGAGTGAGTTGGCTAGTTCATGCTTTGTTCAACTTGCCCTACCCGTTCCCGTGCTATGTTTTACAGTAGAGAAGCAATGTGTAATTGTAGATTTATTATTGCATCTGTTCATAGGAATTATTTGTAATTTCTGCCCTTGAGCTTTAGGAAAAGTTTTCTTTGTGAATTCTATAATTCAATTTTTTTAACACGGAGAAGTCTTGCCTTTTTACTGCAGGCCATGTGGGAGGATAGCAAAACCAGATCAAAATGGGTTATGGTTAATCGTTGCTACTTTCCTGGCGACTTACCAGAGGAGGTTGGTTGCCCTCCTGTGCCAGAAAGCAACGAGGTGAATGTTCAAACCTTTGAGTATAAACTATCACTTTTCTTGTCTATGTGCACGACTGTCAAACCGTGCTCCTCAACCCCTCACAAAATCATAATTCAGACCAAGCATTGAGTTTGTATGACTAGCTGTTAGTAGATCTTCTTAATAATCTTAGAGAAAATGATGAGTTAAATTTGTTGAAATATATTCTATTTTCTTAAGCCTATAGAGCATCTTCTGGATAAGTTTATTGCACCGGAGAAAGGTCCTATGCTTGAACTAGATGGGCATTAAAGCAAGAGGTTCATGTTATACATTCAGACTTCCTATGACCTCATTGTTGTTTTTTGTAGGTGTACGAGTCTAATCATGAAAGCACGGTAATGGCTGGCTTGATTCAGGGACCATGTGAAGTTCTTCCCCCACGCCAATTTATTAAGGAAAGTGAAAGGAGAACTCTTTTAGGGATGGAGGCAAATGATGGTTTACAACCACTTTTCCTGTGCAAGTGGGTCTTGTTCCTTACTCTGGTTCTTAATTTTTTTGTCAGTTATCTACAATTGCTTTTTTGGAGCACTATTTTGGAAGTGCAACTTTATCTCATGCTTTATGGAGTGAAGGGGGGATGGGGGAGAGACTCTCTTCAGCATACAAATATTCTTCATCAGGAGCCTGATTCCGTTTAACATAAAAAGCCTATTTTGTAGGCTTTACGAATCTACAAACAGAGTCCTATCTCTTATTACAAAACCTACTCAGCATGAAATTAGATGCCCTGCAATTCACTCCTCAAAACACTCCATCTTACTTGAAACCAAGAAAAAAAGAAAAAGAAAAATTGCAGCAATGTCATTAAGAAAATATTTTATAAATCTTGAAGTCACTAATGATGTGTTCCATTATAGAATTTTCATGCTGGTCACCATGTTTGTTTATCAAATGCCTAGATGTTTGCGTGCATGGCCAAGGTTTTGTGTGAGTGTAATAGGAAAGATGTGAGATTGAGAGAAATAGTAAGGCTGGAGGGACAGGTAGGTGAGAGAGGAAAGGATATAGACTTTTGCCTTTTGCAAGGTTGGTCAGCGGAAAGGAAATTTGGTGTTTTTTTTATCATACCATGAAAATTGGTTTTATTTATCGTATCTCAGGTTGAACGGAGTAGCTTCTTTTGAAGGACAAAAATCTACAAGTAGAAGGTTCTCCTTCTTTCCTTTTTACCTCCCACTGTGGAAGGGATTGTAAATGGCATGCTTAGAGGGGGAATTATGAGCATTGAAATGGTCTGAGTTTTGTTATTTAGTGAACTAGGCGTACAGCTGAAAGGCTTAGAACAGATTCCGTTTCTGGTATTATTTTGTGCACATGCTATCTTGGGCTATCATTGTTCCCGCTCCTCTTGATTATCTAACTCATCCTTTTATTCATAAGAAACGTTTTGAAGTGCACATTCGGATATAAAATTTATAAGTTTTCGTCACTGATCTGTTACTAGAAATCCTTAGCTATTGTAAGATTTTCATTGCGTGTGATAATGGAATTTCAGACGGTGCATAGTTCTTTACAAGTGGGTTTAGGCAAGTTGAGGGTGTGAGAAGAATGCTCCCCCAGTTCTTTGCCATGATGGGGGGGGGCTTCTTGATTGTTGTGGGACCAATTGAGACATTGCTTGTTGAGATTGGTTGGAATTTTCTTGTTCTCTTCATGGTCATATGAATGATGCTATCAACCCAACATATGTTGCCGTTTGGAAACTCATGTCTGATCCTAGTCCCTACACACTCAAACTTCTGCTCCTTTTTAACCTGTCATAACGCTCGCGTGAAAGGTTTCGCATTTCTGCTTGAGTTGGGGCTTACAAAGAAATTGTTTCTATTATCCCTTGTTTGATTAGAAAATCTGGTCTTGATGATTTATACTTTCCTCATCTTTCCACTGTAGAAAATACTGTATTAAGGCATTATATGTAATGTTTAATCAAATTTTCAAAGGTTATGTTCCCACCCAGATTCACCATACAAATATTTCTAACTAATTTATAGATGGGTGAATCCTGCGCAAGAAATGTTCATTGGAGAGGTATTTTCATAATATTGAGGGGTCTTATTAGTCCAACATTGCACTCGGCCTGATAAACCAGCTTATAGTAGTTGCTCACTAACGACGTTGACAAAAAATGTGTTCCTTTAAACTAATTGCAAAAGACAAACACACCTTCCTGCACTTGGTGTTAGTTCTATCATGGTACACTGGGTATTATTTTAATCTATTCAGGTAGAGCAAATTTTCTTTTCATTGCATGGATTTTACCAGAATGAATTTGTTTTGCAGATGGTTTTATGATGAACGAAAACGGCTATTCCGAGCTGTATCCAGTTAGTTAAAGGTCAGACATTTGTAGGAGACATTCTTTATCATGCTCTTGTTGCAGCTATGCCATGGCCCTCCCTTTGATCAGGTACACGATGTGTGCTAGTTTCACTGTGTTGTAGGTTCTACTCTATGCATTGAAGATATCTGGTCACTTCTAGTAAGGTGCTTGTAGGTTTAGTAGTATAAAGGGCATATGTTTAATTAGAAAAATGTATTATGGTTATTCAGATGCCTTTGCTGTTTCTATAATGCATTTTTTTTAATGGGAGGGATATATATGCGGCAATGTAGAATAATTCATCCAGAAACACATTACAAAGATGCATGTACCTCTAGATGCTTTGGTGATGGTGATGGTGATGTTGACAATAGAGTATTTCACCTTCTTTCTTGATCCCATTCCTATTTGTTTTTATTTTCGGTGTGCTTACCTAGGCTGAAGTCTTCAATTACTTAAGAACTTGGGCTTGTGGTTAGATGAAACTAGGAAGTGATAATATAGGCTATGACACGCCCTGCTTTCTAATCTCTTTTTTTTTTCGGTTTTTTTTTTTTTGGGGG
>CM042197.1:2049128-2064909 GCA_023539305.1 Ilex asprella
AAAAAATATTGATATACCGAAGAGTTTCTGCAGTACTCTCTATTTTTAAATAAGTAATAATTTCTCTTAGAATAATTTTTTTTTACATGTAGTTAATCAAAATTGAAGAATTACACAAACTCATTGAGAATTTTCAACATGATTTATAGGTTTGTGTAACTTATCAATTTTAATTGGCGGCAAAGAATTTAATCCCCTTATCCTCCCCCCTCTCCCCTCCCCCCCCTTTTCTCTCTCTCTCAGCTTTTTCTTCCTCCTCTTCCTCTTCCAAAAAAAGATACAGTAAAAGTTTTTTGTTATTTCTCGAAATGTGTGTTGTTTGGTGAATCCAATCAGCAACTTCAGGCAGTTTGAAGCTGACCCTTTTCTTTATCTTTCCACTTTGGCTTCTGCTAAATGAAGTATCCTCCATTTCTCCTCCATCAACCTTCAGAATCATAGGTCTATCAACTGAGAAACTCTCTCTAAGTCCAGAGCTAGCGGCCAAGACTTCAAAGTTTCCATGTCTTGATGGATAAACCCTTCCTGAAAACTCTACAACACCACCACCAATATTATATTCGATTGATCCATTGGTCCTGCAACCTTTGTTGAACCCTGGTGAAGCTACGAACCATTCCTGTAGCGTTATCTGATTGGTATATTTCAATAGCTGATGCTGCTTTTCTTGCCTCTGCAACTGCCTGCAGGTCTTCTTCTTTTTAATGGGTGTCCAGAGGCATCTCCGCTTCATGAACTCTACAATGGCAGCTCTTAACCCAACATGATGATAAACAGACTCTTGTTTGGGCAATTTTTTAGGCTCAAAACCACATATGTTTGCTCCCATTTCTTCTTCACAGATGAATTAACTTACCAATGAACGAAACACCAGGTTGAAGATGGTTTTTATAAGCCATGTGTTGTTCTATATAAATCAGATTATAAAGGAAAATTGGGCGAGTTCGCCAAAGAGGTTCCATGATCAAAGACAAGAGTAGTGTGGTGGACTAGCATATCCAACCTTTTTCTAGGCCAGGCATATATGCAGTGTCAAAAATAATAGCAAAGACAGGTTTATATCTATATTGTTTATTTCACTAACATGCATAAAGACAATGACGAAGAGACAGCTTCTCGCTTGAAGACGACTAATAAGCCTTGTTCGGTTGTTCCCATATCTAACTTGCTTTGGTCTAGGAATGGCTCCAAGATTTGACAAGAATCTACTGAGAGACCTCCTTGATGACTCAGCTTAAGAAACCACCACATACCACGAGAAAATATTGAATATAACAGTCACATTACGTCATTAATATTATTATTATTATACGGTGTTATCATTTAATAACAAATTAATATGTAAATAAATGGACCCGACTTATTTTATGAGCACAAAAAATGTGCACCAAAAATTGCAAAAAATCACTTATAGCCGATGAATTAGTGGGTTCTATTACTGATTCAACAACTGCATTTGATTTAGTGCAAGTTTTGCTCCACAAAATTGATGTATAAAGAATTACCTTTTTAAGAGTAACGTTATTGAGACCTAAAAATTTGACATAATGATGTAATTTCATTGTAACCATTGGATTAACTTCAAGTTCTAGAATTCAAAGCTAATCCAAAGATTACAATGAACTAAATCAACAAATTAGGTCTCAATAACATTGCTCTTATATTAATAACTACCTTATTCATATATCACAATTCATAGGAACTACCAAGTGGGTTCACCCCTTGCCATATTATAGATTTATTATTACATTATAATATCATATGATAATGATGACATCATATTATTGTTTTACCCAATAACAATTGTCTACGTGGTCAGCACAAGTTTTATGGCTGTCCATGGATCGAGTTGGCCAATATTTCGGGCCGCCCAACCCAAGTCCAAATATGTCATATCTATGGTGTAGGCCACAGAGATTCTCAGATGTGGGCTGCCAGTGTTCCTGGACCCACCAACTAGCCCAATTTAATATATACACATATTTTTGAAGTTATTGTTCTTTATTTATAAATTAAATTAGACTTTAAACTAAAAAATTACAATTTTGTGGGTGATATTTCATTATTATTTTTTTGAATTAAAAACATAGTCTACGAGACCAACTTGGCCCACACATGAACCCACCTGACAACAATAGTAGCGGACTATGAACTGGGCTGAGACGCAGAACACTTAGCCAGTACTGGTGGCTCGGACCGCTGACTTTAGATGTACAGGCTTGAGCCAGTAAGCCCATGGACATCACTATTTACAAACTTTACAGTTTCAATTGTCCCCTCTGAAACCTACACTCCATAGACAAATCAACCTGTCAGCTATGTAATAGAAACCCATCACAAGTACACAACGAAATGTTGTACCATTAATGGCTTAGGACATGAATATATCATAGCACATGCTGATTCAAGAAAAAGGATTTGCCTATCATACAACTTTTTGACTTTTTCGTGAATTAAATCTGATGAAATTTACATGTGAGATGATACAAAACAAACAAAATAAAAAGAACCGCTGGAGCAAATCCCATATATGTTAAAAAAAAAAAAAATTACTGAGCACCTGATGGATTCGTCAATAGTTCAAGTGATTTTTTAAGGTGCTCCACAGCAACAGAAACATCATCAAATGCCAGAGCCCCAACAGCAAACCTTGCTGCCTTGTGTGCCTCAGCAATTTTCTCAGGTGGTGGCTGGTAATTGATGTCATATTGGTATGATTGTGAAGAAGTTGGCGCAGCAGCTGGAACAGTCCCATTTCTGCCACTGGTATTGTATTGTGTGGTCAATGGGTAGTTTGTCATATTAGGAGCTGCAGGAGTGGAGTAAGAAGCATCAGTGCCCTGATAGTAAGATGGATAATGAGATGGAGCTGCTGGAAGGCTACTCTCCGTAAAACTTGGGTAAGATTGGAAATTGGGATACGAGTTAGGGGTAATATCATGAGAAGAGTAATCGTGAGGCAACTGCTGTTGGGGTTCTTGTGGGTAGTGTTGATTGTGATATGGCTGAGAATAAATAGAATTTTCTGATCTGTCGGTCGAAAGAGGTTCGAGGAGATTATGGGAAGGATACTCTTCAGTAGGATAAGGAGATGAAGGTGAAATGTTTGAAGGAGTTGACTGTGGAATAATTGAAGCAGCAGATGGCAAAATTTTTGCATAATGCTGGGGGTTGTCGAATTCATCGTACAGCTCAGGTCGTACATCAGAATCTGGAGCAGGTTGAATAGATGGATCTGTTCTGCTCAGTTCAAGATCCTGCAAAGACAGTAAATAATTAGAATTACCTCATAATGCATAACTTCTCTTTTGAGACTCTTTCCTCGGTATTGTTCTGCATTAGATACTCTGTAACTAAATAAATCATAGTGAAATCAAAGTTTCACTAAATTTGTTCTCAATGTCAAACTTTTTTGCTGAGTACTTTAAGCTTCCCATAATGGCTCTCACATTTTCATCATCCTAAATGGCGATTAAATATGTATAAAATGCTGCTCAAAGGTGAAGATAGGATGAGTAGCCAAAAATCTCCAGTTATCAGAAGTCACAAAAGAAGTATTACTTAAATTGGTTCAATCCTCCGCAAGTTTTGGAAAAATAGCTACATCCATCGACACCATGCAATGGATATCCAAGGAGAATCCTACAAAACTGGCATACAATTCCATGTAGGTCACCACCATCACTCCCATATGGTTTCAACTATCAGCGAGCAAACCTCACACCTTTTTCCTCACATTTTAATGATGGCCACATCCTACAGCTCAGCTAAGTCAATGAATATTACAAGTATAGAGTCATACATATTCATTAATTTGTGTACTTGATGGCATTGATAAACCTTCACCACCACCAGGGGGTCCTGGTACAGGTTTCTTTCCTTCTTTCAAAGCTTTTCTTATATCAGCAGCTTTCCATACTGCATACTTCTGTTTCTCCTCGAGCTGTAAAAGGTCATAGAAAGGGAGAACCGAGCCAAAAGTAAATGAAAACAACATACATAGCTAATAAACCATCAATATGGAAATTAATAATACAATAAAGAAAAAACTCACATGAGGCTGAAGTTCACCAAATTGATTAAGAACTTCAAAAAAAATGCTTGCAGCGTAGAAAGTCTTTGCAGTATTCCTGTAACATGCGCCAAATGCATTAGCAGTCAAACAACTGCCCTATAAGGGGCATTATAACATTTTCCCACCAAACTGCTCTATAAAGGGCATTATAACACAATTTAAAGTTGGCCATGAATCTATGATAACATTTTCCCAGAAAACTGCTCTATAAGGAGCATTATAATGTCAGTGCATTCTTACCACTTAAAGAACCTAGGAAGGGAACCCCAACAAGAAATAAGCCATGAAAATTTCAATGCAAGCATAAAATAGTAAAGGTAGCGTAGCAAGAATGCTCATTGGCAAGAACAGCAGCTGCCAACTACTATCAAGCTACAAGAATTTTTCAGTGGGGTAACTAACATGAAAAATAAAATGGAACCTAGTTCCTCTATATCTTTTATCCCACCATCAGCTCTTAGTTTAAATAAATTTTTAATTGATATTTTGTGACAAGATCCCTTGTTAAGGCCTGATGCACAAATCATACAGTAAGAACTCAAGGCACGACAATTATTTCTAAGCACCCCAAACGTATAGATAATACCTATATTTGGCCCTCCAGGCAAAAAGTGAGCGACACAGACATATTCTAGAAATGGACCACAAGAAGAAAGTATTACACCTAATTAAATCTTTAAAATTGAAGCACTTATTGCACAGGTCTGATTCCTATTAAAATAATACAAGTTAACAAATAATCATACAAATCAGCTCGCCCAGACCGATCTTGCTTGTCTGCTTTTGCAAACACGTTCAAGGCAAATCCCTCCAAGTGCAAATGGTCATCAGGGCTTAACTTCAGCGACTTCTTATCCTGTAAAAGAAACCCATCATTACGGACACCGCTAGAAATGTATCTTCAGATAGGGACTGGCCATGAATGAACTTGGAGGGGTCTCCCATCATTACTTTTCAAATAAGAAGTTTCAAGTCCCAAAGACAAACCTCCTACCGTCCAAAGAAAAAACAAGGAATTGGTAGTATCTTAATTTTCACATATTACATTATGCAATATACACAAGCATAACAATAAACACCCAGCCACCCAAAAAAATACATGCATTCCTCAACTGAAGTTTGGAGAAGAAAAGAATAGAAATTAAAAAAAAAACTATACAATCTCGAGCAAGGTTATAAATCTCAGTTTTAACTTCTAAGAAATTCAAAAAAGTGGTTTGAAACATTCAAAACTATAATAGCTGGAAAGATCGTACAACAACTCATAATCCAATTCTCTCCAACTCAAATCTCTGACTTCACTCAACAAAGGACCCATAATTTTGCAAGCTCCAACCAACAACAGTAACCATAATTAGGATAGTCGGCTGTGGAGAGGAAAAAGAAAAGTTGAAAAAATCAATCATATGATCTTATGATTCGGGAGCCTTGAAAAGAATAACCTTCTCTTCGAGGCACCCTGAAACAAGCTTTTTGGCCCAATAGAGTTGAGTTTCTACTTTTGGAAGCTAATTCAACTTAAAAAAACATCCAAGCTTTTGGGTATCTTTCTTTTTTCTTTCTTTTTGTTTTTTTGAGAGGAAGCAAATGGTTCTATTAACCGAAAGGATTACAACAGATTCTATAAATTCGATTTTCTTATACCTCAGTTTTCTGAGCAACCAAACAGACCCAGATGATTATAAGGCGATGAAAAGCACACAAACATTAATTAGAGGTCTACAAGTTATGTCATATAGTCTCCGGTCAAGTACCAGAGAAGGCTAAAAAAATACCCCAAAATTTTACTTCACCGAAAAAAAAAGGCTCAAAATTAAACAAAAAGACAAACATAAAAACAGATAATTGACCTTCTCAAGTTGTTTCATAAGAGAAATAAGGAGGGTATTGGTAGTTTTAGTCCGCTCAGCTTGGGGAATCCTTAACCCTCGTTCCATTGCATACAATCGACCTGAAAGAGATGGCAATAATCCGAGTAAAACGATGTCGAATTCTAAGAAAGCCGTGAAAAAAAAAGAGGGGCTAAAAGACGATTTCTAATAGCTGGAAAGATTGAAAGCTAGGGTTTAACGTTACTTAATGTTTCAAGTTTTTTATTTTATTCCAGAGAGAGAGAGAGAGAGAGAGAAAAAGACTTACAGTAGTAGGCGACAAGGGGCTCGTGTTTTTGCAGCTCATCGGCTCGTTGAAGGTAGGGTAGCAAGAGCTTCGCCGGCTCATTCTCGCTCGCCATAGTCTAACTGAGAGGGAGAGGGAGAGGGAGAATCAGATTGGTTCCAACGAAGAAAAGGCTGTTTCAGTGGAAGTCGCCTTATACGACGCCGTTTGCTTAAGTCAGTGCTTTATAGTTTGTTATATATACATAGATATATATATATATTTTTTTTTTGCGCGGTAAAAAATGGGGTGGGGGCTTGCAAAAATCTTGGTTTTTTGTTTTATCCTTGTTTAATACTATAAATACAATTGGAACCTTGATATTTTGCTCTTCATTAATAACATAAAAATAATTTTCTCTTAAATCTAATAATTATCAAGAGGATGATCAAGAGGTAAATCTCTATTTAAATTTTTTTACATAAATCTCTCTCTCTCTCTCTCTCTCTCTCTCTCAAACACGCACACAAATCCCAAGTAAAGATCTTCTATTGTTAGAAACTTAACAAGAGATAAGTCGGACCCACAAATCCCTAACCCTTTCCTCCGACACATCAATTGAGAAAGGGAGGTTTTAATTTTGCAGACAAATCCCTAACCCTTTCCTCCGACACATCAATTGAGAAAGAAAGGTTTTAATTTTGCAGATACTAGAAAAGCTCGTATATTGCAATTCAGACCATCTCCTTCCTTTGCCTTTCCATTTGAACCTAGAAAGCCTACAATCATATACCATTAAGTGCAATCTGCAGAAAACATTCTGATATGTACACTCCTAAGACAAGATTCTTTTAGTGTAAGCTACAACGAGACACAACGAAAATCCACATTTCTATGACATCCTTCATTTTTTTGCTTTTCCCTTTTTCCTCCTTTTATCATCTCTTTCGGGAGCAGGTATTTGCATTGAACTAACTTTCTCCATTTGATCATTTTACAGGAAACAAAACTTTGCAGTTGCACACAATTATTGGCGACCAAACTTTAAGGAGCATTCTCGTTGAGAATGTGGATATTGATGGCAGCAAGTCAAAACTAGGGTGAAGGAGGCTGCTCCAATTAGGGATCCCAAATAGATCGTGAGCAGAAACAAAGAAAGCGGGCTTGAGTTAGTTAGAGATTAATAGTTTAGTGCTAATATAACACAAAAAGCTACAGTCTCTCTACTTTAGAAACACTCACTCTTCAAAGATTATCCCTATTGCAGCAACTAAGCTAGTAATAACGAACAGCAATTTCACAATGGTATAAACCTACAGATTCTCATATTTATCAGGGTGTGGTTGGAACAGGCTCAGTGCCAGATATGTGCGAGGCAGCATCCTCTTTTGATATAGCAACATAGTTCACAGGAGCAACTGGCCTTGTGGTGTCCCTCTTCCCATCTTTACTTGTGGACCTGGAACCATTTTGATGAGCATTCAAAGAGAGCCGTCTGCTTGCACTTCCGTTTGCACCCCCATTTGCGCGTGGGCCTACCACCTTCTTCGTACCAAGGGGTCGAGCGGGGCTAGGTGTTGCACCGAAAATAGCTTCTTGTTCTTTGCTAAATTGGTCATGGAACTTCTTCTGATCCTGTAACACCGAAATTAGTTCTAAGCTCATGAAAAACAATGATCCATGTCACCAAAACTTTCAAATGTTACACAGATTTGACCCAGCCAGACAACATATCAGACATTTTGGACTTACCCTCAACCTCCTTTTCTCTTCTTCTCTGTCTTGCCTGAGCATTGCATACTCGTCCAGCATGGCAAGTAGAGGAACCCCGTCATAAGTGAATGATATGCCACGTTCTTGTTCCCATGCCCCAGTTTTGGCAACCAAGGAGTCAACAAGAGCTATACAGCCGGTAAATCAATCAATAACTATCATGAAAACTCATAAGGATAGCTATCAAGCAGAGATTACACACCCTGAAACAGATAAACAATTCTATAACAGTACAGGTAACCTGTGTACTCCCAATAAGAGAAATCAATGCGATATATAATCAAGCTTGAAATTATTATTCACAACTTGAAGCAGACTAATGCTCCATTTGTTTTCGGGATGCCTGTTGAGGCCTGAGGGTTTAACAATTTGTCGTGGCTATCCCAATGGCTGGTCTTGCTTGACACAAGATTTCAATAGTTGAATTTTTAAGCGTTTATCCCAAGGCAAGCATAAAATCAATAACTCAAAACAGGCCACATCAATCATAGACCATTGGATAGCTCCAAAACCAAGGTAAGTTTGTACATAACAGAAGTTCTAAAAACCCTACATAGATAGATCCTTAATAGATTCATAGCATATACTTTATCCAAAATGTATAACAAGTAAAGCTTAAAAAGCTGTAGAATGCAAAACTTAGTTCTGATAATTTTCAAAAAAAGAAAAAGTTGTGATAATTGTAGGCTATCCCCTTACTGTGGCATTTACCTGGAATTTTGCTGACCAAGATCCGGGCCTTTTCAGCCCGCTTGAGATTTAAGTGTGCACCTCTGCTCGCATTGTACCGGTTTTCATCCTGTTCCACCACAGCAACAGCAGTGGCTTGTAAACACCATGATGGGAAAAAGGTGCATTCACAACCTTACTGATGCTAAAGGACATGATCCCAGACCAATAGAGTCTGATAGGATCAGAGATGGAACTATAGAGGGGCCTAAGGGTGCCATGCCCCCCCCCCCCAAAATCCTCTGCAGAACCGCATGCATAGTCTATTGTATTCCAAAATCAGCACCCACCCACCACACAATGCATTGGCCCCCACACTCAAACTTGGTAAGTAAGAAATTACTAAAATAATACTACATTCCAAAGTTTACCAAATATCTTAATAAAATAACGGAAAACTCATTAACCAATACAACTCTCAGTTTGCAAGTCTTCAAAAAAAAAACTGAAGTAATTTTCTAATATGCCCCAATCCCAAATAGAGCAACAGAAGAGTTCTAATTTGCTTACAAAACAAAAACTAAAAACCATAAACCATTGCCCGAGAGATGAGGTGTATAAGATAGAAGTCCAAGGAGCTTCAATTCACATCGATTTGTGCCTTCAATAGACACTAATTCATGCATTGAAGAACAAAATAACAGGCAAAGGGAACCAAATCAAGTTGTTTTGTGAATTGATTTAGTAGATTAGTATTCTATGTTTATTTTCATTTTTATCAATAACTTTATTTATATACATTTTTTATCTGATTTATTTTTGTAAATTGTGAATTTGTTGAATATAAGAAGTATAAACATAATCCACGTTGTTGCTATGACTTTCTGTGAATAGAATTTGGACCCCCCCAACCCAAATAATAATAATAATAATAATAACGAAATACTGGTTCTGTCCCTGGATAGGATTACCTTAACCAGCCTCATTAAATTTCGAAATATGGTGCATAAGCAAGCCACCGAAAAAATGGAAACTCATGAGTGGTGAAAATTATTCAATTCATCCATCGAGAGAGAAAATTCAATTAGTTGGCCATGGGGAAAAAAATTCTAAAGCCCAAAAATATAATTTTGACCAATAAGCATGAGAGCTGTGGTACATGTGGAGGAAACAGAGATATATACCTAAACACAACATGCATTACCAGGAACACCAACAAAAGTTGAGCTACAATGAGCTAAGAAAAGTGTATGTGCGTGTGTGTATGAGAGAGAGAGAGTAAATACCCTATTGTAATCTTCAAGCCAACTCTCTTCTTCACAAGCCGACATCCACTTTTCCACCTTGTCCAATATTTCTCTTCTGCTCAGGGCTTCTTCCTTTGCATTTACTATCTGATTATCCATGTCAGCCAGTAATTCAGACGGCTCAACATTCCCAGAATCAATCAGCGCCATTATTTTTTCTCGAGCAGCCTCCGAATCAATTTCTATATGAGCTTGAACAAAAATCTCTTCGAGTTCAGCTTGCTTCTTAAAAGCAATTTCCTTCATCCTGCTAGCCTTAAGCTGATCAAGCCTTTCAACTTCCACTTCAGCCTTGACAACAAAAATAAGTAATGAATAAAAAGGCTTTCATTGTCTATTTGACCTAGATTTTACAATGTAGAGAACTCCAAATACCTGTTCAATCAGATCCAAAGCAAGAGCTCCAGGGATTGTCACTTCATCCACTGAAGATGATATGTTGCAGGTCACATGATTGAACAAGCTCCGCTCCTCTTGGGGAGTGTCCATCAAATTCCAAAGGTCAATTAGCTGATTTGCTAATTCTTGAAGCTGTGGAAGGATGATACGAGTCAAAAGACAGGAGAGAGTAGATAGAGAGGGATCTGTAAGTGCAAAAGTTTTAAAACTAAACACCCAAGAATAGGGGAAAAGAGGCCCAAAAAATATCAAATGCTTGATTCTAAACACTCAAGCACCATTGCACCTCTCATATGATGTGAAAGCTAACTAGTTAAATTTAATAATGAACCCTTCAGGACTGCACAGATAACATAAGTACCAACAATTTGAAAGAAAGTAATAAAGCAGATAACATATAACATGGAAACGATTCGGAAAATCCATGTAATATGTCTATATGTTTATATGCCACAGCCACCTTACAAATTTCATGGTGCTCAAAGTCCAACTTCAAATGAAAAATAATTAGCAGCATGGTCTATGCATGTCAAGATATCTTCTGATAGCATTTAACATGTTTGACGAGACAACATCAGGCGCTTTCTAGCATCTGCAAATCTCAATGGAATGCGATAAAGGTGAAAAGCATGATAATATTTGATGAACTTCCCTCACTAGTATCAAGAGCTGAACTACTATATAGTTACCTTATGCAGCCTCTGCTTCTTATCCTCTTTTAGTACCAAGACAGTCTTAGCCAGCCTAGATAGGGTGTCATTGCTTATGCTTTTAGACTGCACACCAGTTGAGTCATTCAGGCTCGGATGAACTTCAGTGACAGTACTAAAGAAGTCCATCCCTAGGACAGCACAAAGATCATGCACTGTGCTCACAAAGTCGAGGACCTTGTGCAACCTGTCACTCTGCATGATGAGAAAAAACCGAACAGTGATCATCTGGCTTATGTAGAAAATCAAACTGCTAGGCTAGTGGACCGTGGATTGAGGTAGAGACATTACTTTTTCTTTTTGAAGATCTTGGAGTTGCGCTTGGAATTCGTTTAATTTCTTGAGAGAGAGATCAGACTCGTCAGGCCCCCCTGCTTGCTCACTAGTCCCTCCTGCAATTTCTCCACGTATCTTCTGTATTTGCGACTGCACATCAGAAAATTCCTTTATCTTCTCCTCTTTCTGTTTCCAAAGTTGTTCCAATACTGGTGCTATAGCTGCAAGTTGTTCCTTGATAGTTCCTGAAGTCTTCTCAGGCTGCAAATCAAACCAGAGAAAATAACGAGGCATCACATTTAGTGACTCCCACTGTAAACTTAAGAAAGCTGAAGGTTTATTCCTTGAAATGCTAATAATTTCTATTTCTCAATTTCCAGGAAGAGAGCATATAAGTGGTTACTCACAGTTCCCACAAAAGATTTCTCTCCAAGGGCTGATAGAAGACTTGAGAGTTCAACTTTAGCATCTGCCAATGCCTGAAGAAGGTGTGCCCTTGACTTCACAGCCTGGTCAACCTTCTTCTTGTACACATCCAAGCACTCCTGTTCTAACTGAAGAAGCATCTTATCCCGTTCCTCATCATTTTCACCAACCTCGTCCCAAATTTGCTGCATTACAACATAAACAGTGTCAATTATAGCCTATTATTGTGTGTTAAATGACATAATCTCCACCTGTAACAATATGCTTTGTATATCTACAAAGTACAAACACATAAACCTATTTTTTTGTCCCATAAAAATGGCGCATTAAAGGAACAAAGACTGCAGATGTATCACTTTCAAAAATGGATTACCTGCAACTGCTGCAGTAGAGAACCACACGTAGTGTCTCCAACAGCTGCCATCCGCTATTACTGCAATGAAACCAATATCAAATAGAGAATTCAAATAACATTCTCAACCTTCTTTTTTACATGATCAGAACACTAAAATCCATATACACATGAAATTCGGAGCAAAATCACAAAGCCAGACCAATTTCTTTTTCGTTAAAAAATTTGTTTACCATTAAAAAAAACATCATAAAAATATCTCACAGAAATTAACATTTTTGGATTAGGAGAGATCCATGCCCCATGCAGACACAACGCTGTTGACTTCAATCAGGCACGTAAATGAGGTACCAACTGCAGATCTTTTTAGTCATGTTCTACTTTCACAAATGGAAACAGACAGGCCTAACACCACTCTCAAGATTCCTACACTTACAACCCGATTAAACCAAGTCCAATTTACACCTCAAAGCCATTAAATCAACTAAGCTATTCCATTAACTGAAAATTTACAACTTAAGTAATCACAATCAAGCATTAAGTACGGGATCTTAAACCTATACAGAGTAATGCACAGCACAATTACAATATTCAAGTAATTCACTCGACTAAGACAGTGTACTACAATCAGAGCCAAAGGTAACCCCAAACCCCCTTGTTCTTCCACAAATACATATCAATCCGACAGTATACACAATACTGAATGTACAATCAAGTGATTTTACAAACTTCACAACACAGATCTCAAAACAAAACCATTTGAATCGTAACAACGAAGCGAACACAGCGACGGTAACAGTGCAGAGTAACAAAACCGCATTTTCAACTGAATCAACAAAGAAAAGCTGAAATGCAGATAACGCTTACCCAGATCGTACTTTGAGTTGAGGTTTTTGGGTTTTGTGGTCTCAGATCTAAGTGCTTTCAGTCTGAGTGATTGTGTCGTGAGAGAGATGGTGGAAGAGAGCTAAGGACAGAGAAAACATGGAGCGTAGGTGGGGCCATTACTTACGTCGTTTTTATATGCAATTGTCCTGAATATTTTCCTGTATATCCAGGCCCGTTTGTGGGACTATTTACGAACATGACACTGTCAGAGTAACTGACGGACGAGCATTTGCCCACCACCTTTGACCCACAACGAGGCTTGGTTGACTGAAATGACTGGACTGAGGCGGAGTCACAACAGGTTCGTTCGGGCGCACAGTCATGGTCTTGTTCACGTTTATTTATTAGTCCGTTATCTCTGTTTTTTTTAATTTTAAATTATGTAATTAAAAAAATATATTATTTAAAATATAAAATATTATATAATAAATATTCAAATTTTTTGACCTCTAAATTACAATGGGAAAAAAATAAAAATAAAACAAGCATTTGTGCTTAACAAGAGTAGTACTTCTTTATTTTTGTGATAAAACAAATAC
The DNA here is from genome assembly GCA_023539305.1 of Ilex asprella. Lineage (NCBI taxonomy): Eukaryota > Viridiplantae > Streptophyta > Magnoliopsida > Aquifoliales > Aquifoliaceae > Ilex > Ilex asprella. Next base: position 2,062,640 of record CM042197.1, read on the forward strand.
TAGTTGTAATTACTGTTTTGTCACCAAAATGATGCACAAGTGGTTACCCATCCTGTAAAGGATGATTGTTGGCTTTGGTGTGTATTGTAATTTCACTCGTGCTATCATTAAGCCACTAATTTGACTGATAGATAGTTACAATTTTATTTTATTTTAATAGGAATTTATTTTTTGAGTAATGTTACATATCCTAAATTTGTATCCCAAAAGTGCATCCCAAATCAATGGGAACCGTTAGATGAGTGGGTCCCAATGAAAAAAGTTGGTAGGACTCACTCATCCAACGGTTCTCATTAATTTGGGATGTATTTTTGAGATATAAATTTAGAATATGTAGCATTGCTCTTATTTTTTTTGGTGTGTCAGACACTGCTACATGAGATAAACGAAGGTGTTCAAATCCATGGCCTTACGATTCAATAATCGGAACGATAACTATTAGACTGACTCCTAATCTTATAGTTATTTTTATTTTATTTAAAGATCAGGGATATCTGAATTAATTTATGCATACCTCAACTAATTATTTCTATAATTTGGTCAAAGACAGATTATTCACGGGACTAAGATATTCATAAGAGATAAATTTTTCGTGAACTTGCCCTAAAAAATTATCAAATTTTAAATTTAAAACATCTAAATTTATAACTTGTCATTTTTACCACTTACACTACCGAGATTAACCTTATAATCTTCTTTCCAATGTATGGAAATTGGGGAGCATTATGTCTTTTTGTTCTGTTTTGCCAAGACGAGAGGCCAGAATAATTTAGACTAAATTTGGATTATTAATGCATACATATGTATATAATTATAAGGAAGAATTACATCTAAATCCTCTGAGATTTATCACTTAATCACTCAAATCTCTTGATATTTAAAATATTATATACAGACCCTCTGAAGTTTATACACGCGTAGCACTTAGACATTTGCTGTAAATATATTCATTAATAAATTATACTCTGACGTCCTAAAGTTTGTAATCATATATTACTTAGATCTCTTAAGTTTAAAATATTATATTTAGACAAAAAATATTTCAATCAAATATTTTAAAGTTCACAATTAAAATTCATGTTCTATTATATTTTTTATTAAAATCAAATCAAAAATCAAAATTTAATTTTTCTTAAAAAATCATAATTAGTATACAATTATATTGTTTATTATAATTTAATTTGATAGTTTAAATAACTAAATTAAAATATCAAACTATCCCAATTAAAGCTAAAAAATATAGTGTCTATTGCAGTTGATCCCTTATTTGATTTTTTAATTTTATTCTAATAGATAATATAATTATATACTAAATATGATTTTTTTTTAAAAAATTAGATTTTTATTTTTGATTTTATTTCAATAAATGTCATAATAGAACATGAATTTTAGATGTAAAATTTATGTTCTATTGTGAATAACTTAAAGCCCTTGTTTGATTTCTTAGTTTTATTCTAATAGATAGTATAATTGTATACTAATTTCTATTTTTTAAGAAAAAATTAAAATTTTACTTCAATAAACAATACAATAGAATATGAATTTTGATTGTAAAATTTAAAATATTTAATATTTTATCTTTGATTAGCGTATTTTTAGTCTAAGTATAATATTTTAAACTTAAGGGATCTAAGTATTATATATATATACAAACTTCAAGGGAGTCTAATTATAATTTATCAACTGATATATTTGCAGTAACAGTTTAAATATTACGTGTATATAAATTTTAGAGAGTTTGTGTATAATATTTTAAATATCAGAGAATTTGAATGATTAAACGACAAATTTCAAGGGATCTAAATATAATTTTTCTTAATTATAATGTAATCTGTACCATGTGACGACCATTCCATCAATGATTTATTATATCCATTGAATCTATACCTTTTTTGTCGATCAACTTTCTTTGGCTGGCTGTCCTCTCGGTTTTAGAGCAGATTTCATGTGATAAAGACTAAAAGACAAATGGTCTATTACTCAGAAACAAAGATACATAAGAAATTGGGACCAACCCCATTTGCACTTACCCCACCAGTATCACTGTTTAACGACGTGACATGTCATTTATAACCACTAATGATTACATGTGTCTCCTAAAAACACATAATAATAAAAATATGATTAATAATAAATATATGGGAAAACTTCAGCCACACCCCTTCTAGTTTACCATATCTTCAAAGACACCCCCTCTAGTTTCTAAATCTTCAATGACACCCCTTTTAGTTTGTATTTAAACATCACTAACACCCCCTACCATTAAACTA
>CM042197.1:2094928-2114623 GCA_023539305.1 Ilex asprella
GCCCCCAAACCCTACGAAAAAACCAACCCCTGAAGAGAAAAGGATGAGATGGGAAAGAAGATTGGCTCACCTGTAGCTTCTAGATTAGGTTTTGCTACTCTCGCCTTCGTCAAGTCTTCACTTCAAAAAATTGAGAGTAAAGCTCCATCGGTTATCCTGATGGCCACCTCCACCGTCGCACCGGCGCTACCGTTTTTCCCTATGACATGATAGATAAAAATCGAGTAGCCATCATATTCTTTAACGGTTGTCCCTCTCTTTTTCACCCATCATATTCTTTAACGGTTGTCCCTCTCTTTTTCAAGCTTTCATCATCTCAATCATTTTCGTGTTCTCTGGCTCCTTCGGCTCGTTGTTTCTCTCCAACAGGCCAAAGATGGTCATAGGTGAGAGCGTTGTTAAGTGGCGATACAGAGGAATTGGTTTTTTCTGGTGAGGAAGAGAGAGAAAATGACTGGGTTTTGTTTTTTCTTTTATCTTTTTTTTTTTTACAATAAAATGTAGAAGAAGATAAAATAATATTTTTTTGAAAGATCACAAGGATATATTTGGACTTTTAGATTGAACTTTGACTTTGACTTATATTTTTTACATCCATACTCGCAAGTGTAGCGCGCGTGTTACAATTTTTGTCACTTTTGACAGAAATAGTAACAGTTGCACTTTGGTCCAAAAACACAACGGGGTTATGTGCTAATTTTTGAACCACAAGGAGGTGAAGTGCAAAAACGACCAAACCACAAGGGGTAAACTGAATTTTCCCCAAAAAACTATTCCAAAAGAACTACGATATCGTATCAGGAGAAGAAGAATAATGTTAAAAATCCCATAAAACTATTCAAGTATGTATGCATTTGGTCCATTAGCATTTACCCTTGATGTCACCATACCCTCCACTGTAAATAAATGTTTAATACAATAGTAAAATGATAACATAATATATTTCAACTAAATTATAATATCACCTCTTTACGTGGTATTATAATTGGTTTAATAGTACGAATATGACTTATTTGAAATGCTTTTGACAATCAAATATAATATAAGATTGTATTAATGAGTTGTAATATTTTATGATTCTATAATTTACTTTTTAATATTACAATTGAATGACTGTTATTTATAATATAAAACAGAACAAACTTCAATAAAGTAATTCAATGATCTTAAATAGACTCATCCAACAACCACCAACATTCCTTTTTAAAATAATTCATATTGCATCATGCTTGTACGTACCGATTACCCATAATCTATACATAATACACTTGATAAGTTCATACGTATGTGGTATTCGACGAAGGGTTAAGGCCCTTTAATTCATCTTCTCACTTGGGACGCAATTTAAGAGGAAGACGTTATTATTGCATTTTAAGTTTTAATTTAGGGCACTAGCTAAGGAGAGTAGTATCCTCTCCATGGTTTTTGTGCGTGCTGAGTTCTGCACAATAATAGAAATAACAGATCTCTCTCGTGCTCAACTCGTGTTCGTCGAAGAAATCGGATGTCCTACCGTAAGGAATAGGTTGATAGGGCCGAAGGTGCCTTGAGGAGTGGTGATGAATTATTTTTGGGTTACCCCGTCGATCCTCAGGCGTCAGGAAGAATACCTGGAACACAGGAAATAAGTTAAAAGGGCGCCGAAATATTTTTTGGCGTATCCCTTCCGACGATTAAGTCAGTATTTGAGAGAGGGAAAGAAAAAAACACTGTATAGCTCCTGAGGGATTATTTTGCGTACCTCTGCATCATATTGTTTAGGTCTATTTATACCCACCAGAAGCTCATCATTACTAGAGGGCCTAGTCAGTAGGCAGTACTTAGAGATGGGGCATCGTGCCCCCAGTTTTGCATGGGAAAACCCCTGTTATTAATTGCTCGACGGCCCGAGCACTCAATATTCCTCTTCCAAACAAAGACATTAAATGCTCAATTCTTAGAGCATTTAATACCCTCCCTTTAAATGATGAGGCATTAAATGCCCCTTCTCTTTGACTTTTCGAACCATCTCTAATGTTCTATCAACCGAGGATTTCATTAAATGCTAGCTTGTCTCTGTCGTATGTCAGCAGGGATACTCCTGTCTTTTCACTCCTAACTATGCAACAAAAACCACACGTCTGCTTCCCCTTGGTTGAATATCTTGGTCATTTTGATATTCTAACACCATTGTGCAGAGTCCCTTCATGATGGTTGGCCAACTATCAATCAGTAGCCTTCATAGGAATAGAAGACACATGATGAGAGCAGGGCTTCAATCTTGTGTCCATCTTCGGATGGGGGTACCTTCAGGATCAAGGTAAACGTGTCACAAGAGGAAAAAAGACTCCTCGACTCCGAGGGAATACTATTCGCCTAAGCAGGGTCGCCAGTGCCCGAGGACACATGGCTCATCGTTAGAGAGTTGGGTATCTTCAGAGCCGAGGACATGTGTTGACGATCTATACCCATCCGGGAATGTCCCATCAATTTTGGTTTTGGCATTTTTGAAATGGAGAAACCATAACCACAAAAAAAAAAAGGAGAGGAAAACCAGGTTGCAACCTTTTCATCCCTTGAATGAACAATGGACCCGTGTCCCTACTCTTCATTATCATTGTTATTTTTATCATTATCACTATTAATGTTCATTTACAATCAAATCAATAATATCTCACCAAAATAGACATTTCGAAAAAGTTAGTTAATATTCATTATCCATTTACCCTTAGTGTTTTTTTTTTTTTTTACAGAATATCTAAACTTATACCAATTACTTATTCGAACTCAACGGTTGTCGTCCTTTAGGAGGTGTGGGAAGGAATTGAACATGAGAATTCTGAATTACCAAAGATCCGACTCAACTACAAAATCATCCCTAAAGATTACCACTGGTAGAGAAAAAAACATAAAACAGGATACATATCCTTCATCAAATTAGAGGTGCAATTGCAATCAAGGTCTTTGAATCAAAGTGTTGTTCGGAACGGGGCTCACATATATAAAAGGACAAACTTCACTTTACCCGTTGATATACTTCAAATGCACTTTGGGTCCCTAACATTTAAAAATCTCCACATAACCTTCATGCAGTTTGTGGACTAAAATGCAATCCTAACACTGTTAACAAAAAGATTAAAATAATTTTAATACCCCTACTTGTCTCCTTCTTTCTTCTCTTCTTTGAAGACATTCTAGGGCAGACATATCCCCTTCTTCTCACAAATCTATTACCCATGTGCAGCAAATACAAAACTTATTTACCATTCTACAGCCGTTTTCAACTTATTTACCATTCTACAGCCGTTTTCAACTTATTTACCAAACTACCGCTGTTTTAAAAGCGAAAATAAGAAATCCGATTTCATTTGAAAACGGAAATAGCAATTCCGAATTTATACAGAAAAGCGGGATAAAGAAATACATTTTTTTGTCTAAAAGCGTAAATAGTAAGTCCGAATTTATGAGATAAATCGAATTCAAGAAATCCGCTTTTTTAAAAGCGTATTTGATAAAAACGATTTTCATTGGATCAACTGTGATTATTTAAAATTGAAATCGTATTTGGTAAAAACGCTTTATCAAATGAATCGGTTACAGTGAATCTGATTTCATATGAATAACCTGGGCCTTTCTTTCATTCAACCACTGTGCGCCTCTCTCTCCTGCTATCTTTCTGTGGGAGCTCAAACACCGATTCCTGTCCTCAATTCTCTCTACTCTGATTCCACCTCTTTCTTCTATTATCATCTATGAATTTGCCACCCCTAACCTCAGCCCTTAAAATGCACACAGCCTACTGAGTAAATCCAAGTGTAGCCCTAGGTTGTTCGAAGAAGACAAGTGAGTGTGAGATTTGCCTGTGAGATTCGCCTGAGGTGTGAGATTCGCCTGTGAGATTCTCCTTTGGTGTGACATTCGGCTGTGAGGTTCCCTTCTAGGCTGGTACAGACCCGTGGGCTACGTCTGAAGCAATGAGAAGAAAGGGGTTCACGTGTTGAACAGGAAGCATCTATTTAACCAGGTACGCTTCATTGAGTCTGCAATTCAGAAAAATCCCAAGTGCCCAATCCTAATGAATGTAGACTTCAGAAATCCCCCAATTTATCTGAAAATTTTCAATCTTCATTGGCCAAACCAAATATTCTGTGATATCCGAAAATCCCTAATATTTTTGAAATTTCTATCCCCATTGCTGCTTTTACTAATTTGAACGGCATCCTTACTTCAGAAATTGACAGTGTGAAGGTATAAATTTTTTCAGATATTTAATTTCAACTGTGCTTGTTGATTGAAAATGCTTATTGTCTGAAGTTGTCATGCAGAAACGGGTATTCGTCCAAACCTATCCCATTTGGACCAAGGATGGACCATACGTATTGGACGATAAATGTATACGGGGATACCCATATAAACCAGTGCGGAGATGAAGGCGATAATGAATTGACACTTACCCTGACCCTGACCCGACTTGTTATATATATATATATAATGAAGTCCTAACGCATTCCTCTATGCCTCCGCCTCCATCGTTGGTTGTCTCCCTCCTACACTTTGTCTCTCTCCCTCTCTCTTTCTCTCCATCGTGTCTCTCTTTATTGTTGATTGTAGATCTCTATTGTTGATCTCCATCGTTGGCTATCGGCTGAAGATGGGGATTCGGACGGTGACGGGGACGGGGATTACAAATATACCCGAGGATGTGAATAAAGATGAAAACTATACTTGTTAATGGGAGTGTACCAGGGATAGACAAAAAAAATTTAAGTAGGTATGAAGATAGAGACTACACTCCCCCGCCCCGCTTCGGTCCACTGTCATCCCTACCCACACACATAGAACACAAAACACGTCCACCCACATGCACAACACACAATCTCTCTCTCTCACACACACACCTTCTTCAACACCTACACACACACATAGAACATAAAACGTACGTTCCCACTCACACGCATAACACAGTCTCTCACATACAGATCTTTTTCTGCACCTACCCACACACACAGAACATATAAAACACACGCACCCACCCACACACACAACACATACTCTTACACATACATAACACAATATCTCTCACACGCACACACACATAAACCTTATTCTTCACTTATACACTCACAAAACCCACAATTTAATTTTGGTTCTAATGCACCTTGTTGCACACACACAGTCAACACATAGTAAGGGAGGGGAATGGGGGTGGTATAATTGGTTTGGATTTTGACTTTGATTTCGATTCATTTTTTGGTTTGTTGATGTCTAGAGGTGATTGATGTACAAAATGGCAGAGGAATGATGGTGGTATGATTGTGTTTGAAATAGAGAACAGTATGAGATAGAGAGGAGGAGAGATTTTATCGGGTGAGAAGAAGAATCTATTACTCATGTGCAACAAATACAAAACTTATTTACCATTCTACAGCCGTTTTCAACTTAGTTACCAAACTACCGCTGTTTTAATTGCTATTTCCGTTTTCAAATGAAATCGGATTTCTTATTTCCGTTTTTAAAACAGCGGTAGTTTGGTAAATAAGTTGAAAACGGCTGTAGAATGGTAAATAAGTTTTGTGCTTGCTGCACATGGGTAATAGATTCTTCTTCTCACCCGATAAAATCTCTCCTCCTCCTCTCTCTCATCCTACTCTCTATTTCAAACACAATCATACCACCATCATTCCTCTGCCATTTTGTACATCAATCACCTCTAGACACCAACAAACCAAAAATGAATCGAAATCAAAGTCAAAACCCAAACCAATTATACCACCCCCATTCCCCTCCCTCACTATGTGTTGACTTTGTGTGTGCAACAAGGTGGATTAGAACCAAAATTAAATTGTGGGTTTTGTGAGTGTATAAGTGAAGAATAAGGTTTATGTGTGTGTGCGTGTGAGAGAGATTGTGTTATGTATGTGTAAGCGGCTGTGTTGTGTGTGTGGGTGGGTGCGTGTGTTTTATGTGTTCTGTGTGTGTGGGTAGGTGCAGAAGAAGATCTGCATGTGAGAGACTGTGTTGTGCGTGTGAGTGGGAACGTACATTTTATGTTCTATGTGTGTGTGTAGGTGTTGAAGAAGGTGTGTGTGTGAAAGAGAGATTGTGTGTTGTGCATGTGGGTGGATGTGTTTTGTGTTCTATGTGTGTGGATAGGGATGACAGTGGACCGAAGCGGGACGGGGGAGTGTAGTCTCTATCTTCATACCTGCTTAAAAAAAATTTGTCTATCCCTGGTACGCTCCCATTAACAGGTATAGTTTTCATCTTTATTCACATCCTCGGGTAAATTTGTAATCCCTGTCCCCGCCACCGCCTGAATCCCCATCTTCAGCCGATAGCCAACGATGGAGATCAACAATAGAGATCTACAATCAACAATAAAGAGAGACACGATGGAGAGAAAGAGAGAGGGAGAGAGACAAAGTGTAGGAGGGAGACAACCAACGATGGAGGCGGAGGCATAGAGGAGTGCGTTAGGACTTCATTATATATATATATAACAAGTCGGGTCAGGGTAAGTGTCAATTCATCATCGCCTTCATCTCCGCACCGGTTTATATGGGTATCCCCGTATACATTTATCGTCCAATACGTATGGTCCATCCTTGGTCCAAATGGGATAGATTTGGACGAATACCCGTTTTTTTCCAGCCCACTGTCATCCCTATGTATGGGTGAATACGTTTGTTCTGTGTGTGTGAGAGAGAAAGGCAATCGGAGTTAGGACACTGGAGTGAGAGACACACATATCAACTGTCAGATCCTGTCCATGTGACACACCCTGTTAAGTTGGATGGAAAGTGTGACGTTGCATTTTAGTCTATAAACTCCATGAGAGTTATGTGGAGGTTTTAATTTAAATGTTAGGGAGGTGAAGTGCATTTGGAGTATACAACTAGGGGATAAAGTGAAGTTTGTCCTAATAACTGTAACAAGACTTTAAAAAAAGATCAACATAACAATAGATAGAGAACCCTTCTTTTTTCCCCCTGGAAGAAGGAGAGGGCAATAGAAATACAACCTCCATAAGAAAGGCATACCAAGTCATTCCAAATGCCAAACCAAGAAGGAAGGCAACAAGAAACTAGAAGAAGAAAAAGAATGAAAGAAGAATACAATTACAAATACCTAACTCAAATCCAATACATGGTACTGTAAATGCTCACGGGCCGTCCTTCCTCTCTTTCTCAGTCTATGGCTTTAGCTAGGAAATCACTCCCCCCACTCTCTCTCTCTCCACGGCTCGTTTTCTCCAAAGAATAAGCATCCACAGTAAAAGGAATAACACAATCTTGAATATTTGAATAAGCCAGTCTCTCAAAGAGAACCGAGGGTTTTGCCGAGCAGCCAAAGCACAAGGGAAAACTCTATCCCGAATATGGTGTGAAGCGAAGTCCTGTCCAGCATGAATCCATACACTGTAATTCCTGCTCTGTTGTTCTCAAAGTACGTCACTGCAAATTCAAGGGGGAAAATATCATTAAATCACTTGAAGTTTGATGGTTTAATAGCTTTAGCTAAAGCTTTTTCTTGAGCTAAATGGTTCTCATACAAGCATAATGAATCCGACTCACCTAAGGCTTGTCTTTTCTGGAATGAGATTGTGCTATAAGCATATGATGGGACTAGTTTAGTATTGTCTAACTCGTCTTCTTCATCACCAACATCTTCAGCATCTGATCCTTCAGTACTCACTGGATAATCTTGGTCGCAGGCAACCCTGGTTATTGGAGTTTCTGCTTCAGTTGAATCAAAGGAGTCTATTGTTGCACACACATGCCACTTCGCCGCAAGGCATGTCACAGACTGTGCCTTGTGGGTAATTCTCGTTGCACTCCGCAGTAGTATCAAGAGTCCAGCAAGAAGACTAACAGAACAGAGCTGCACACAAATCCACCAACAAACTCACTTCAGTTTAGCAACATACAAACAATCAGAGAAGGAAAAGAAAGATGAACTGTAGGCAAGAGCATTTGTGCTCACATGAGAAATAAAACTAAGAAGAACTGATTTAACATCTGTAACAATTCCCCATCTTTTTAGATGAGAGGATTTGCAATCACTGCATCTTCCCCATAACGGTCATAGGTTATGAACCAACTACATGAACGAAAATAAAGGGCTTGTACCATGACAATTGTCCTAGACGGCTTTTAGTGTTCACCTCCACTGAAGTGAAGATGTCAAGGGTGTCCCTATAGAGTACTCTAGTTCCAATTCAACGAGTACTCACATGGTAGAAGAATCGTTATCACAAGATCATGAAATTGTCAACTAACTACATGACTAGAATGTGTAAGTGCTATGCCTATTGCGGTGATTTCATTATTTTGCGTGACCAGTGTAGGCCTACAGTGAATTGTAATCCTGATGATGTTTATGTGAATAGCTCACTTTCAAGCTCAAATTTAACCAGTAAGTTAATAAACAGCTCTAAGAAGAATGACTAATTAGAAGGCATACCGCAAGTTCACCAGCATAAAATATATTAACTTCAGCGGTGGAACGTGTAGTCATGAGAAGAGAGGCGAATTGACTCGCTGTGATAAATATCAAAGCCCACAAAATGAACAAACGGTAGCGATGGCTTGTGATTTTTAGATGCCTCCTAATCCTGAGGTGTTCTCTCAAGACAGACTCCACATCAGAGTCCATTTGGAAGAACTGAGCAAAGTCCTGTAACCGGAGGATCTGAAGGCAGCAGATGAGACGGAAGAGAACACACACCAGGAAGAAAACCACAGTCCGATAAAGCCATGAGCACAGTTCCAGAATGCAAGCTACGGTGTCACTCAGGATGACATTGCCCAAGAAAGGAATGCTAGTGGCACCCGAGCTGTACCACCATATCTTGTATGCACTCTCAGCAGCAAAACAAGGTAGGACAAAGATGAAGAGGATCTTCAGTGATCTCTGCATGCATGAGACAAAGTTAATTAGCTGTTTGGTGTCTTCATTTAATATATCCTCCATCAATCAGATGGAATCAGTTACTAACATATAGACAGATCAGGAATAGATAATTTGGGGATTTGATAATATAAACTGTAACAAGGACATTTCCACTACATTGAGAATGATTCAAATCACTATGTTGATTTATGTGTACTCTTTGCCTTTTAGGTTGAATTCTGACCATAATCAACAATAGCTGCAGTGAACCAAAAAGGGTTCTTTTACTGGGTGGACAGTTCATAAACTGGTATGGAATACATTAGCCCATACCATCCAAGCTAAGACCAAAAGCAAACACGCGCCTATGTGTGTTTCGATCATCTCCAATACACTTCTCTTTAATTTCCATAAACCACCCTTATGTATTAGAATGAACAAGAGTATATTAATCAGGACTTTGGATCAGAGTACATAGGAATAGTCATCAGAGGAGTGGTAGCCTAATCAAACACAACTGGTTCGCTCATCAGCTGTGATCTGAGTTAATATGAACCGTTAGCATTAAATCTGTGGAGTGTTGTCCCGTATGTCCCCCATTTTTATAACTACAATAAAACAGCTGTGGTTAAGAATATTAAGGAATTTTGATCTGTTGAACTCTTTTGGACTTTTCCTCCTTTCCTTAATTTCTGCAAAAACACATGATTTTAAAAATCCTTAATTCATGCAATTATCAAAATAATGGGCAAAATTTAAGTGAACGATGGATCCTCAAAAACCGCGATTATCTCCGGCATAATAACTATAAAGTTTGACACGAAAACAGAGGACCTTGTCTTGAAATTCTGTGTGTTGTGATAATCATGAAACCTAGTACTTGAACTCAAAATTCTTATAATGGGTCGTCGATATTCTGTATTCAGATCAAAATAAAAAAGTCCCAGATAATTTTCCAACAAAAACCCACTTAAGATCAATGAGAATGCATAGAAAGATTGAAAGAGAAACGTACATTGAACTGCTCTGTATATCCCTTTCTAACCGTCTCGCTTTCATCACAAAGCTTATCAAAGAACAAGAACCTCCGAAGCCCATATATCCTGATAAACTTTGAGAGACAGACAAAAGACAAGGTAGCGACGCCACTGAGAGACAATTGAACCACCCCATCATAGGGCCTACTGTGTTTGCTATCGCAATCGCTACAAGCAAGCCCGAAATGCGATAGACATGGGACAACGATTGCGAAGACAATGAACACAAACCATGACAAACAAGCCGTCCACGCATTAGATTGGTCCACAGACATCCACTTCAACCATGATCTGAAGCTGTGTAATTCATCGTTCGCGTGCGAAGCGCAACGCGCCAAGGCTTTGTTTCTGTTCAAAAACGCTGCCCTTTCTTCGTCTTCCATGACAAAAGTTGATATGGCTATTCTAGTGGTGGTGCTAGAGAGAGAGAAAGAGAGAGAGACAGAGAGGGGGTGGACTAAATTTGTGGGTCTTGTGAAGTCTCTATATATAGGAAAGGAGGCGTAGAGACATGAGAGAGGTTTCAAAATTGCTGTAGATTGATTTTGTGAAATGGTGAGTTGTGTTTAGTGGTTGAAGAATGGCTGTTTATTATTGGGGTCGGGGTCGGGGTCGGGGTCGGGGTCGGCGTCGGCGTCGGAGGTGAGAGTATTTAAAATGATGGCGTGTTGGGGCGCGTTGTCGTCACTGACCAATTAGGGGAGGAAAAGTGGCAGTATTGGGATGGATTTGGAGTTGGGAATAAAGTGGGCTATGACGGTGGATGAATCTAGCCCTTTACTTGCTTGCTTGCAAAATTCTGCGGAGTTTACCCGTTTCATAATATTTTTATTTAATTTTATTCAATAATTTAGTTTTTAAATTTTTTTGATCGTCTAATAAAATATTTTTTTTAATATTTTATAAATATCAAGAATGAAAAATATTTATAAATTTTTTGTATTTCTATTCGATTCGCATGTATATTTAAGTTTTTTTTTAAAATAAAATGTGTGTTATAAAACAAACTCGACGTAGTTTTGTTTGTCATAAAACAACGTTGTTTAGAAAACGACTTCTGATAGTGTCTTATTTATAGTGTTTTAGACTATTAGAGAAAAACATATTAATTAAATTTATTGTGTTTTCTTTAATTTTATTAATTTATTGTGTTGGTTTACATATCTTTATATTATATTTTAACAGTCTAGTTGTAAAAATAACTTAAAATTTTGATAATTAAATTATTAAAATAATCTAAAAACTAAATTTTTTTGAGGTATTTTGAATTCCTATCCATTTTTTTAAGCCGATTTTATTAGCTAGAGTTAACTAAAAAAATAATCTTTTACAACTCATTGTTTTGGGTGTTACATTCACTTACTCGCCATTATATTCCTATTTTTTACAAAAGAATGAGAATAATTTAAGTTAAACCTGCCAAATATTAAACAAATTTAATTAAAAATAATTAAATAGAATTTCAATAATAATCAACTTTAAGACATAATTATTTTTTAAAAAGTTAAAACTATAAAATTCAAGATACAAATACAATCTAGAATAATTAAGCTGCCAAAAACATCAGGGGAGAGTGGGGCCAAGCTGAAATCACAAAACTCCACGCTGCACTCCATGAGAGAGAGAGAGAGAGATGCAAGAGTGTCCAATTTCAATCATGAGTTGATTGAGTTGAGCTGGAGGGCTGATCATTTTTAATTTAATGGGTGGGCCAGCCTATCATGTTGAGTGATGTATATAATTTATAGAGCAAATTACACTTTATATCCTAAAATGTTTCAAAATTTTCACTTTTTACCATAAAAGATTAATTTTTTTATATTATATTCTCAATGTATCAAAATTGTTGCTCTGTAACCCCTTTTTTAATTTTTCGTTAATTTTTTCGTCACTATCATTGAGTTGATTTTTGACGAAAAAACTAACAGAAACTAATAAGATAGTTATATTGTAACATTTTTTGACACATTGAAAGTTCAATATAGAAAATTTAATCTTTAAGAGTATAAATAAAAAAATAATAATCTTTTTAAGTGTAAATACAAAAAACCCTAATTTATAAATAATTATTATTGAAGGAGAATTTTAGATTACTTTCACATCGATCAGATTAAGCTAAGATCACCTAAAAAAAATCTCAAAATGAGTAAAATTTGTTTAAATTAATAAGGGATTCAAAAAAGATTACCGTTTTAAAGTTAAAAATGAGGTACATTCTTCATCTTTTGGGAGCTAAATTTACAAAGTGTGAAAGAACTTGAATTTTAGTAGGAAGGGCTCATGTTCAGCCTAAAAAACTATTAGGGGTGATGGGGTTATTTTTCAATTGAAGTGGGTCTAATCTAATCCCAATCTCCTTTAATTTCTTGTTAATTTCGATCTCTTGTAATTATTAGAAGTTTTTTTCTTGTTGAGTTCAATCAATTAGACTCAACTGTCTAGTAAAAGCGAGTCGAGTTGGTACCTAGACAAAAGTTCTTTACTTCCTGCTCGTTTGATACCTTCTTTCTTAGTCAATTTTTTCAATATATATATATTTTTAAATTTTATATTACAATTATAAATTCAACAAATATATAATTAGAACAACAAAATTATTATTATGGGTTAGGATCCTCTACTATTTGAAAATTAACAGCGGATGTGTTATTAATTAAAACAATTTCATTTTAATAAAATTAATTTTTATATAAAATAATGTTATTTTAATCAATAACACCTCTGTTTAAGAATCGTATTCTACAATTGATTGGTGCATTTAATAACGTCTGTAGATAATTTATATTTTAAAAAAATAGAATAGAAAAGTGAAAACAATCATATAAAATTGATGGTGAAACCAGTCGTGGAACGTGTAAATGAGAGCGTGATTTATGCAAATCTCCAACCTGCCAAGGCTACAATCACATGGCAAGTCAACGGTGAATAATCGAACCATGTTGTTGTTCTATTTTTCCTATTGTTATATATTCTAGAATTTTTGTAGCCAACTCACCCAACCTACACCACATATCTTTGTAAAATGAAAGTTATTAAAACGGATTCGGTATGAGTCCTTGCGTGGGAGAAACTGAGTGGAAAGCACATGATCTTCAACATGGCTTTCACGGGGTGGGACAAAGATCCATTTGACCCGGACTTAAAGCTATGGTTCACCATCTTCTTTAATAAGACTTCAACTTCAACTGCAACTAAGTACAATACTAAACACGGTATCGTACCATAATTTATAATTTATTAAGGTATAATTATGATCAATCTCAAAAAGTCAAGTTCGGTCAATTTTTAAAAGTCTAGTTATAATTCATTCAAATAATTTATGATCCATCATAATTTACAGTACAGCCCTTACGCAGTCTTACCGAAGCATGCCAAACAGTTTGCTATAGGGCCTGGAAGCCATTTTTTGAGTCCCTCCTAGTCTATGATTTCCGGACAAATATGAACGGGTGGCATGTGCCATGATCAGGTAAGGAGTGCAGCAAACGAAACGAAAGTTGGAATGGAAGAAGAAAAGCACGACAACTCTCAATAGTAAAACGAGATAAAGAGCTCGACTGTATAGGCAACTGATTTTGAAGATTCTATGTTATTAAACCCAGATACTAGTGTAAAATCATGGTCATCTAAACTTACCACACTACCTATACAATGTTGCTAACTTGATCTTTGCCAGCAAATCAGGCTAGTTGACATCCACTGAGGACCCAATTTATCATGAAACAGGTTAAAGGCAACCTAATTTATCATGAAACAGATCACAGAAGAAAGGAAATAAAAAAGGATTAAAACATGAGAACTGAACATTAGCACATGAACTCTCATGCAAAGTTAAGCTAAATGGCAGCAAAACAATTTCGTTTACCCCAACCATTCTGAGAAATGCCATATAAATTTGCAAGCAGACCCCCATAAAACAAATTTTCCCATGGGAGAATGAGTCCTAGGATTTTCAAAAAACTTAATATCATGAATGACAAAGTGCAATCTTTACGGTTGGAGCAGAACATACACTCCAATGCTCCAAATAAGATGCCAAAGTTCAGTGTTTAACATGATTGCCTGGTATTTTGCATGCAAATGCCCAAGTGTTCCAAAAACAGAACTATGCCATGTAGCAACCACTTGTATAACTAAATGCTAAACTCAGGAGAAACATGCATGTGATTAGAGATTCAGTAATAACACGTAAGGTGGAAGCAGATAGCTGACATAAAAGTTTTAGATTCAAAAATCTTTTACGCTTGTCAGCATTTGCTTGGTTCACCAACCAATACACCGCCAAACGACACATTAATGACCTGAATTATTGAAAAAAATCTAGCAGTTGGGGCAGAACATACACTCCAATGCTCCAAATAAGATGCCAAAATTCAGTGTTCAACATGATTGCCGGATATTTTGTATGTAAATGTCCAAGTATTCCAAAAACAGAACTATGCCATATAGCAACCACTTGTATAACTAAATGCTAAACTCAGAAGACACATACATGGGATTTGAGAATCAGTAGCAACACATAAGGCGGAAGCAGATAGCTGACATAAAAGTTTTAGATTCAAAAATGTTTTACACTTGTCGGCATTTGGTTGGTTCACCAACAAATACACTGCCAAACAACACATTAATGACCTGAATTATTGAAAAAAATCTAACGGTTTGAGCAGAACATACACTCCAATGCTCCAAATAAGATGCCAAAATTCAGAGTTCAACATGATTGCTGGATATTTTGCATGCAAATGCCCAAGTATTTCCAAAAACAGAACTATGCTATATATCAACCACTTATATAGCTAAATGCTAAACTCAGAAGACACATACATGGGATTCGAGATTCAGCAGCAACACATAATGCGGAAGCAGATAGCTCACATAAAAGTTTTAGATTCAAAATTCTTTTACGCTTTGTCGGCATTTGGTTGGTTCACCAACAAATACACTGCCAAATGACACATTAATGACCTGAATTAATGAAAATCTAACCATAATGATTAGTTACCAAAGGAGTGCATTAACATAAACCATTAGAATGATTAGTTACCAATGCCATAAACTTCTACACATATCTATGATCTCCAACAACGTTTCCACACAATCTAACATATTAGATTGTGAAAATAGAACGCAACATGAAATAGTAAAACTTAAAAATACATCATGACCTTACCAAATGCACACTCCTACATTACATGTGCAATTAATTGATCTTATCATCAACCTCATCGAGATAGCTAACAAATCTAATGATATCGTCAACTTCGACATCCACTTAAACCTACTATGAACAGTTCATTGTTCTAAGAACAACAGGGTTCATCCCCCAAAATGCTCCTACTTATAACATGTAAATGCCAACATAACACATTCCATAAAAAACACATATACCATACTATAACATTAACAAACCAAGTCCAAATCTCTTCTACACTTCCAGGGATCTATCAACAGCCAACAATAATAACACAACGGACCAACAAAAGCACATACATGCATACATAAAGTACTGCATCGAACATGTAATAACATGAAAAGGAGATAATAAACTTCTTTGAGTAGCATTGATGAGATAATTCTTCATTTTTTACAACAAATGATAGGTAATAAGGATCAGAGATCAAAAAGATGATCCTCTCTACTTTTACATGAAATATTAGGACTTCAAGTCTTCAACAACAACAGACTTGTTGATTCAAAAGCCCATGAATAGTTGAAGACACCCCCAGATTTGCATTCTAAGAGCAAATCATACAATCCAATACATCATTATATACTTTAACCATAACATTAAAAAGGAATTATTTTCAAACAACATACTCATAGAAGACAGCCCACTCTCCATCTTTATCATCTTAGTCTTTAGTCATGCCTATGATTTCTTTCTTCATTTTTCTCCGCCAAAGAAAAAGAGAAAAAATAGTAAAAGAGTAATCAAATGGTTAAGATTGATAGAATCAACCGTCAAAGACATAGCTTTGTGCAGTGAAGTTCATCGTCCTCAAAGTCTACATCATCCGGCAGAGGAGGCAAGTTGAGATCGAAAGGCAGGGGTTTCCGAAACGACGACGAATCAATCTCACCATCTCCGTCATCAACAACCGACGACGAGGAGTCGCAATCGCTGTGAAAATCATCCGGCAACACCGGCTGCAACCGAGGGTGTTTCCGAGACGGCAAATCAGCCGTATTACACCGCCGGGGCCCACTGAATGACTCAACAGAATCAGTCAAACTGCTAAGAGTGGTCCTCTGGGCGATAATCTGGTGCTCCTGAGTATACACCCGCTGATTGACAAAGCGATCGTTAGGATTCTGATGAAATGGATAGTAGGGATTTGAAGGAGTGGTTAATGGAAAGTTGATCTTGGCCTTGGCTCCCCGAAGCGAAAGAGCAGCGGCGTCGTAAGCTCGAGCTGCGTCTTCAGCTGAATCGAAAGTCCCCAGCCAAACCCTAGATTTTTGCCTTGGGTCTCTGATCTCTGCAGCGAATCTTCCCCAAGGTCTCTTTCTCACTCCTCGGAACCTTATCTCTTGTGATCCTCCAGATCCGTTGGCTTCTCCGGTCGCAACCATGGTTGGTTGCGCCGCCACCACCACCTTGGCCGCTCTGGCTCTCCGCATGGCCGGAGCTTTAAGATATAGAAAGATGGTTATAGAGAGAGAAAAAGATGTAAAGAGTCAGTAGATTAAGTTTCCGAAGAACGCAGACGAAACACTACCAGAGAAAATAATCTTCTTATTTCTCTCTCTACACTTTCCTAGTTTTTCTCTCTCTACTGTGTGCGGGGATGGAGAGAGAGAAAGAGAGAGAGAAGGAAAGGTTGAGGTTTTCTTTCTATTTTCATTTTTTTCTTGGCTTTTTTGGGCTCTTTTATCGATTTCTTTTGCCCTATAAGCCAAATCGCTCATCAGAATTTCACTTTGAGTGACGATTTGTAACTCAAATTTACATTTTAAATAAATTAAATTATTTGATCAGTGAATTTTATTTAAAAAATTAATGAGACTTATTTATTTAATAATTTTTATTATTTGTAATATAAATTTATATTATAAATTTAAAATATATAATATTTTTCTTTCATTTTTTTTATGGATGGCTTGTTTTCAATGACAAGATAAGACTAATAGAGACGCACATCAACTAACTTGAATATCTTTGACCATTGTTGATGAAAGAAAAAATTCATTTATCTTTTATTTTGTTATTCAAATAAATCATTAATTTTATCTAATACTAGTAATAACTATATTTGAAGGTATTCAATAACTCAAAAATTTTAGAACATCGGTCATGTAATATAAATATTTTTAAACAATAATTTTTTTAATTATTTTATTTAGTTACACAATTCAAAATCAATTTGAAAACATTATTTTTTAAAAAAATTGACAAAACTTCCTCTTAAAACATTACTCCTAAAAAATATAAACATATATAAAATTTATATATTTAATCATTATACCTAATATATATTTTGGATAGGAGTCAATATTAACGTGTGTGTTGGCGGGTGCATAAAGAGAAAAAGTTATATAAGAGATGAGATAAGTGTATACACGATAAGAGTGTAAGACAGACATAGAGAGTTATACGAGAGTGTGTTTAAATTGTTTACTAGAAATTTCTTTTTATTAGAGTTTTAATAGGTATTAGACGTATTTTATTATTATTAAATATATAAAGCCGTCCAAACCAAACTCTTCAACTCATATTACTTTATTATTATATACGTTTAGAATAGAGAGATAGAGACTGTGTGTGTGAGTATGAGATAAATTATGAAATAGAGTTATATGAGATATGAGAATATATGTTTAATTAAATGTAAAAAAAATAAAAAATCAATTAGGATCATATAGATATCAATATAGATAGATAGATATAGGATGGCATATGTTAATGAATTTATAATTTGTTAGAGATATATCCGTCAAAGTTGGAGTTATACGAGAGATGGGAGAGTATATATTTAAAACCTGTGAGAGATATAAGAGAGACTTATATGACAGATAAGAGTATTAAAGTTATAAAAAAATAAAAAATACAATTAGAGAGAGAGTTATAATTAATTTGTATGAAATAAGGAGAGAGAGAATTAGATGAGAGATACGAGTTTTGAAAAAAAATTACATGAAGATCGTCGGATCAATAATTGTCAAGTGATTTGAACTGCGAAAAATTTAAGACAAACTTTCCTAATTAGTTACAATGAAACTTAGGAAAAAGTCAAGAAAACTTAGAAAGGTGTACTTTATTATATAATTTTTTAATAATAATTTTTTTATATTTTTTTTTCATTTTTTTTATATTTTTTATGCATAAATCCTTTTCAAGTTTTATTATTGAGCAACGTTATTGTAATATAATTTGAGAATATAATGAGTTGTGAATGATTGTGAAATTCATTTAATACTGCAATGGATTCATCATTAAATGTATTTCACTATTATTTTATGAGTAATGCTACATATCCCAAATTTGTATCCCAAAAGTGCGTCCCAAATTAATGGGAACCGTTGGATGAGTGGGTCCCAATGAAAAAAGTTGGTAGGACCCACTCATCCAACGGTTCCCATTGATTTGGGATGCACTTTTGGGATATAAATTTTGGATATATAGCATTGCTCTTATTTTATTGATGACAAGTTATTATATTCCTAAATTATCCCTCAATTATGTCTCAATAGCATTAATGTTTGTTATTTCCGTGAAATGCAAGAATTTTGAATTATATCTCAAATAAACAGTAAGATTAGTGAATTCTATTAATTTTTGTTAATAAAACTTACTCATCTAAATATATTTATTCATTTGTGATTCTAAACTTCATATGCAAAACGTTTTCTTTATGTGAAATAAAAGCAATTGTTATCTAATTAATTAAATTTGGATAAGTGATGATACACATAATTTGGCTATTACTTGGAGTTAAACAATAAAAGATTTATTTCTCATGAATATTTTACTTCCGACGTATATAATTTATTTTTTATTAGACTGAATAAGTAGGGGTGTTAAACGTGTCGGGTTAAACGGTTACGTGTCGGGTTAAACGGGTGACGGGTGAAAAATATGTAACCCGGTACACTACATGTTTAATAAACGGGTAAAAAATTTAAACACGGACACGAATCATTTAATAAACGGTTAACACGACACGACTCGTTTAACACGTTTAATTTTATTAAAATTTTAACCCACACCAAAAAATTACTCTATTAAAATTTTAAACTCCATTAACTATTAACTATCCACAATATTTGTACTCTCTTAAATATAAGATTTTCAATTAGTGGACACTTGTAAAAACAAGTGAAAAAGTTGAATGATGAAAGGAAAAGGCTTCAACCATTTTATAGGCAAGGGAGGAGGTCTCATTCTCTTGAATCTTCCGATGTAGGATTCAAGTCAAGAAGGAAAAGACTTTTAACCGTTTTATAGACAATGGAGGAGGTCTCATTCCCTTGAATTCAAGTCAAGAATGACTTGAATCCCACATCGGAAGATTCAAGGGAAGGAGGCTTCCTCCATTGCCTATAAAAAGCTTTCTTGACTTGAATTCCACATCGGAAGATTCAAGGGAAGAAGACCTCCTTCCTTGCCTATAAAAAGGTTGAAACTTTTTTCTTTTATCATTCAATTTTTCACTTATTTTTGCAAGTGTTCACTAATTGGAAATTTTTTAATTTAATTAAGAGAGTACAAATATTGTGGATCATTAATTTTAATAAATTCTAATTATTTTTATTAAAATAATTATTAATTTATTTAAATGGGTAAACG
>CM042197.1:2115023-2146097 GCA_023539305.1 Ilex asprella
TAAACGGGTGATAAACGGGTTAGCATGTCTCACCCGAATACGACTCATTTATTAAACGTGTTAAACGGGTTGACCCATTTATCACTCGAACCCGTTAAGATCTCACCCAAATCTATTTAATCAGCGGTTAATCGTGTCGTGTTGAATTTTGACAGTCCTATATGAATAAGAGATTAGTAGAAGAAATTATTTATTAGTTGCAATGAAACAAGTGCACCTTCCTAAGTTGGGTAATCATAGCCGAATAGGCATTTGCAAGGCCCTTCAGTTTTCTCTGTTCATAGGCCGAAGTCCATCCAACCCAACTAGCAGACAAATTCAAGTTATCCAGAACTAGCTGCTTGTTAGTTCTCAATTTCCTGAAAAAAGAAAAGAAAAAAAGATACATGTTTTTTAGTCTTCGTATTTTAAATCTTGTGGCCAAATTACTTTTGTGTAAAGCCCGAGCGAGGTCTTCGTATTTCCAATAGAGTAGTTGTTACTCTATTGGAATTCAACCTTTCAAATTAAATATAAGATTATTCGTCATTTATTTCTCATAAAACTCTTCTTCTCAATCTTATCACACAAAGACTCTCTCATTCACTGCATCTGACCAATGGGTAATCTCAATTTAGTTGGACCCCACACAAAACTTCTTCCTTTTTTTTTATTCTATTTTTCTTTTCCCAATTATTATTCCTTCCTTTAGAAGTTAAATAAATTACATTACGGATGTATTATAATCATCATCGAAGCAACAAAATTAATCATAATCATCTAAATATTCAAGTACACATGGCCTAAAAGTTTCAAAGGTAGAGGGGGAAGAGACAAACACAAGCAAAGTCTATTTCTACCCCACATCATAGTCCAATATATTAATGTGAAATGGCGAATTAGTCCAAAGTAGGCATGTATTAACAGAGAAAAGAGTCAAAGCAGAAAACAACCATCACAACTACTACCAACTGTGTAAAAAGTATAGACTATAGAAGAATAAATTCAAATACAAGGAAAAATGCCACCAAATCCAATAGTAGCTGTAGCTACAACAATAAAACAAATCCCTAATCAAAAAGCTTCCTTCTTCCTTCTCTCAGTACCCAGTAGGGAACTTGCAATCACCATACTCTGCAATGCCAAAAATACCCATTCAGTAAAATTATAAACGCAATATTTAAAAAAAAATGTAAAAATACGATTGGTGAGGACTATTAAAAAAAAAAATGGAGAAGGAATAGAATCTTACTAGGAAGCTGAGTAACGACGTAAGCTGCACCACCAAAATCGCACGTGCCACTCCCACGTGCTTTCATCTGATAATAACTATTAAATGCGTAAGAAGCGTGGGCCGCTAAGGTATTTGGATCATAACACGTGGCACCCTGCTGTATCGGACGGCAATCAGCGCCTCCTTCCCCACAGGCATAATCAAGCGCCGCTTGCAACTTCTTCTCTCCGACCTCCTCATTCGCCACGCACCACGTCTGCCCCACCGCGCTTACAGTCACATCACCGTCATTAGATGGTGTCGGCACCTGGTTCTTACTTCCGTTCACCGGCACCGTCGACTGCCCACTTTCCAAAGCCTCCAGTGTGAGTGGTATATCGTATACTTTCTGCTCGTTAGGATAGAAAAGCCCATAGTTTCTCTCTGATGTGGGCCCGGATTTCTGATTCTCATTGAAGAGAGCGAATAAATAGACGTTAAGAGACTCGTTGGGTCTTAATGGGGTCCCACCACCTGTTAGAACTCTACGTACCAGATTCCCATTATACGACGCCGCATTGGCTTGACCAGAACCACTCTCATTTTCGTCACCCTTTGAAGGCCAACCAGTTTCAGAGACCACCATCTTTATATCATTGTAATTCAACGCATTCAATGCGGCAAAAACGGCGTCGACTTGGGCGTCGAAAAGGCTCTTGTAAACGAGCCCGTTGTTAGGGTCTGTAACGCCTGTGTTGTTGCGAAACAAAGCGTAGTCTAAAGAGATGGTGTCGGTGTTGGCCTCGTAGGCGAAAAATGGGTAAGCGTTCACCATGAGGTACGAACCGGTTTGTCTGAGAAAGCTCAACATGGGTTTGATCACTGGTTCGATCAGTTCCGATTTGAACGAACCGGATGATGATGGGTACGAGGTTTGGAGTGCACTGAGGGCTATAGGGGATGAGATTTTAATCGATGAATTGATGTTGTACTTGATGAGAGAATTGTAGACGTTGTTCATGGCGGGTACGAGGAATGGGGTGGTGTTTTTGGGGTCCACGAAGACTTCATTGCCGACGGCGATGGCTTCAATGAGGGTTTTCGGGTAGTAAGGGACGATGTTGGATTGGACCCAACTGTCGGTGAATGATTGGTCTGCGGCGGCGGAAGAGAGATTTTCGTTAGGGAGAGCAACTGTGACGGAGATGCCTGAACCGGATAGAGCAGTGAGCACCGTGGCGTCAGTGTCGTAGAGCTTGACCCGGTTAAGGCCGGAAGAATTGAGGAGTTGAACCACCTGGGATGGTGACGGGAGGTCGTTGGCAACTCGGCCATAATTCACTCCTATTAGGCCGGAGTCAGAGAGTGCGAATCGGAGAAATGAGAGAGACAAGATTGAGAGAAGGGAGAGAAAGTGAGAAAAAATGATGGTCGCCATGCTCTGGATCACAGAGAAACAGAGCAGGAAAGAGATGACAGAGAGAGATAGTAGCAAAGTATGCTATCTATCTGATTGTGTGTGTGTATTTATAGACTCTTCTGTACAGAGCAGGAAAGAAATGAGAGAGGAGAGATGGTAGCAAAGTTTGCTATCTATCTGATTGTGTGTGTGTATTTATAGACTCTTCTGTGGAGACTTGAGAATGACAGAGTGGTGGAGTAAGTGGGAAAGAGGGGTAAAAGATCGAGGAGGCGTTGAGGGGAGGAAAATGGAGTGGGAAGTGGGGGCACCTACTTCTACATAATGGCCGGAAAATAAGAAGGTTTTTCTCTCCACTCTCTGTTTTTCCCTTGTAGTCAAATTTAGACATAAACAGTGAATGACACTTTCAACCCCTAAAAATTAAAAAATTCTCATTTCAATCTTTTCAAAATAAAATTCTCACATTAATATCCCCTTTTTTTCACCATAATACGTAAGTGACTAAAATAACATGATCGTATATTTATAGACAAAAAAACCTGTGTAATTCAATTGGTAGGAATAAATTGCTACTTTTTGAGAAATTTAGAATGAATTATAAGATTTTTATTCTTTGAGAGAACAAACTAAAGATTGTAAAATTAATTGGGGAGACAGTGTAATTAACCATATAAAGAACTGAGAGATTACAGTAAACTAATCGTATTGCAAAACTTCCCATCTAGGTGTAAGTAGACACCTGTAAAACTAATACAAGCTTGGATGTTGGTGGCCTACTTACCAATGTATATCTATCTATCTAATGGTGTTGAAACTGCTAAATTCTACGATTGTTCACCGAAGGAAGGCAATGCATTCCATTAAGTTTGGATAGTTTAAGTAGTAATAGGAAAAAGATGTAAATTCAGATACTGTAAATTTAAATTTTGATAATATTTTAAGGTTAGGACATGAGAAAATTATATCTCGTGAATCATTTAATTTCGACGTGTATGACTTGTTTTTAACCAGACTTAAAAAGAAATTATTCGAGGCGTGTGTAAATTGATTCGGACACCTTTGACCATTAAACAAAAAAAAAATTCTTTTTATCCAAAGCCATAAATTTCCCATAAAAGCTCAATAAATTTACATTGGGTCAATTTTATTCGGCCTCAATTTTAATTAATGTGCGTAATTTATAAATAATTATGTATGCCATTCAAAATCGTGTTGGAGTACACACTTAAAAATCCAAATTTTTTACTATTTTTTTAACCTACTAATCATGATCCAATGGAAACCAGAGATGGACTTGTCCTTGTCAGCAAATATGAACGTTGGACTAGTTAGCTGTTCTTGTTTGATAGCAATAATAAGATCCAGTCCCATCAGAGAGACGATTGTACAGGAACAGGGATGCTATTTGGTTATAACGGCTACTTAGGATTCACACCGTAACACTTCACCCCTAAGCATCTGTATCGTTGGCTATTTGTCTAATTTTGCTGCTATCGCACCAGACAAAGAATGGGCAAGAGAAACCATTTTTAATACGTCTCATCTCGGGTAATTATTAAAGCCACGACGAAATTTAAACAACACGTTTTATTTAAATATTATGTTAAATTATTTTTTATTTCAAAATTTTAATTTTAAATTAAGTAATAAATATAATGAAATCGATTTATAAAAAAATAATGGATAATAAGAAAGAAAAATTATTATTTTATATAATAGGATCGATTGTATAACTGCTCGAATCTTATATTACATCGTTATGACTAACAAAACTTTTATCATTAAATCCATTATCTCAAAATGAATCTATGATGTGGGAAAATTCTTTAATTGGATATTTCTTAAATTCATTTTATCATTATTTTTTAAAATTTATTAGTCTTTCCATTTATGTATAATTTTAAATTTATTAATTATAATTCTTCTATGTTAATTAGACATATTTAGGGAAACTTTTTTATTTTTAAAAATGGTTATTTTAAAATTAATTATTACCAATTTTCTCAAAAATTGAACTAGATTTGGACTGCAATTTTGGTTGAATGGTCTCAGGATTATGCCAATCTGAACTATAATTTAAAATTAGTTTGTCAAAACTAGATAGATACAGACTTAGCTTGGGAAACACGCAACTATAATCTATACTGTTTATTTATTTGAAGTGAGAGAGACATAAATATGTCACAGTTGTCACATATCAATGATGATAAAAAAAAACATTATATCTTCCATTAGATTCAATTTCTTACACTGCTGCAGACAATTGCACACAAAAGTCCGCCAACTGCGTCACATGATGTTCCAAGTTTTTGGTTCAATCAAAGGGATTGAAATCGATCCAAAGCAATGAAGGTAAAGTCTATACACTTTTTCGCTGTCTCTTTCCCCCCCGCGTATAAAGCCAGAGGTTGGTTTCTGCGGTTGAGAAAAAAGTGAGAAAATGCCATGGGGCGGGTAGAGAGTGGGAGTTGCCGCCCAATTGTTTAATCTTGACCTGTTTTCCAAAGCAACGAAGGTTGTCATCTATATTGAATCATGCACCCCCTATGACCTCTTCCCTTTATTAGGTTCATTTGGGTGAATATATTAATGGCATTATTCATTTATTTGTTAGAGGTCAGGCTCACACGAATCATTAAACGAGTTTTATTGTAATTTAGATATGAAAAATAGTATTTGGACTAAATTTAAAAATTTAATGATGTATAATCATTGAAATTGTTGTAAATTCTATCTAACATTGAAGTTCACAACTACTCTAATGGTTACATTAAAACAACATCATTATATCTTCAAATTAGGTCCCCAAATTTGAGGGAAGTATCAAATTGGTTGTGGAGGATATTATGAGGGAGGAATCAAATATGTCCAGCCATGGAGTTTTCATTGAGCAGATTCAAAACATTACTATACACTCCCATGAATTTCATGCTTGTTGGGTGAGGCATTCGGTTAATGTTGTGACAGATAAGTTGTCAGATTTTACTATTCATTATAATAATTCGATTTCTTAGAGAGGGGAATATCCAGAATTTTTGGACCATCTTCTTCAGAACGATGCTCAATTTTAGTTTCAAATAAAGTACACCGCTTCATATCAAAAAAAAAAAAATATAGGTCTCCAAATAAAATCCATCAACTTTTCTCTCTCTATATATACAAACACTCGATTAGTTGGAACATTTTCTTTAATATATAGAATAAAACTACATACAATCCCATCCAAGACTCCTAATGACAATGACCGAAGATGCATAATTCAATTTTAGAGAATTACAACCATTTTTTTTTGTTTTTTGTTTTTTTTCTCTCTCTACCGTAGATTTAATTATATAATATGAATGGTTAATTATATTGAAAGTCCATATAATATAGAGTTTACCTTATTTTGGTCTTTAATATTTCAATTGTATCATTTAGTAAACAATATATAAATTGCTAACTGTTTTTTATCATAAACTTGTCATATGATACCTAAATATGAACAAAAAATAATTTAAGTAATTCTTGACCAAAATTTAGTTATCTCTTGACAAAAAAATGTTTAATATGAATAGTTTTTGATCAAAACTTATATGATTAAAACTATATAATTTGGGTAGTTCTTTGACCAAAATTTAGATAAAAAATTGATAAAAAGTTATTTAAATTATTTTTTTGCCCATATTAAGATAATATATGATAAATTTATAAAAAAAATCGTTAGTAATCTGAATACTGTTTGTTTGAGGGACCACATCAAAATATACTTAATATTTGAAAAATTAAAATTATACAATTAAAATATTAAGGATCAAAATAAAATAAATTTCATACTTTAAGAATCTTCAATATAATTAACGCTAAAATGAAAGTCGTATAGTCTATTAGAAACATAGAACTATAGAATTCTTTCTTCTGTAGTTGTTAGAGGAACTAGAAGAGTGCTTTGAATGATGGATTTCTCAATTAGCCACGCGAGGGTAGGGGGGAAAAAAAAATCAAGACTGCTTTGAACGAAAGATTTCTGAATCAGACACGCGAGGGTAGGTTAAAAAAAAAAAAAAAATCAAAGCAAGAGATAGGTGTGCATTTAAGTGGCAGATGCCCCAACTTTGTGACGTGTTTGGTTATGGGTTAACGGCTCACAGTTGAATATTTCCAAACATCACTCATAAAATACAATGTCGGCTGAGATTTATGTTCACCAAGAACATGATAATGTGTTGGGTATGCTTTTGTTTTGTACTTATAATAGTGGGCCGGTGTGGACCTTCTACACTTCCACTTGCCGTCTCGAGCCATTGCAACATTTTGGTCTGTGTATTGCCGTCTTCATCTATCAGAAAAGAAAATTGAGTGAAAATATACGAGATCCATGTGGTAATAAATGATGATAAATATTAAAAGATATAATTTTATTTACGTATAATTAAATTTGTCAATCGTGTTGGATGAGACAGATTTATGTCGGTTCTTAGTGGGCTTTGTGTCAACATGATTTGTGTCAAAAAGCACTTCACTAATTCCTGATTCGTTTATTGATTCGTATTTAACGCATTGTGTGTTTGAATCATGTATAACCGAAATAAAAACGAATTGTTTGTATAATCGATATATATACGAATCGTATCATATATTTCTTTTGATTAATTTCATTCATATTCGTGCCGTGTTGGATCTATTCATTTACAAAATAGATAATTTAAGAAAGATTCAAATCCTCCGATTGAGTGTGTTATGTTTTTCCTATCAACAAAATATTACTTTTTCCTATAAATATTCATTAAATCCTATCATTTTTATTTTATATCAATAAAGTCATATTTTTATTATTTTATTTCAATTAAGTACTAATTCCATTATATTCAAATTTTATCCCTACTCTTTAATTACAAAAACTCTTCCATTCTTTTACATTCTTCTAGAGGAAAAAATATTCATTACAATGATGGTATCACGTGATAAGATAAGGTGTTATCACGTAGTAAAATGATGCGGTATTACCAACTAATAATATTAAAAGAAATAAACGCATAGTGTTCATAAATATTAATAATTAATTCATCATATAAACAAATAATTTTTCATTCTTCTGTCATGTAAGTCGAGGTGGAGTTCACTTTTTTTCATTTACAGTTTTATGACATGATACCACCGTTATTCAATATTTAGAAAGAGTGCCGGGAGAGACTGAAGTCATCGACTCGTCGTTGGCGTGGTTTTCAAGCAGCGAAAGGTCTGATCGAGATAGAATGTTTGGTGCTACCAATCAAGAGGAAGACAAGAAGCCCGCCGATCAATCGGGCCTTATCAACCTCAAAGTCAAGGGCCAGGTTTCTCTCTCTCTCTCTCTATGCGTACATAATTTCTGTGTATATTCTCAGATAGGATAATAAATAGTAATCCTCATAAATTTGTTCTATTTTCGTTGTCAATATGTTGCTTGATTTTAATATGCTTTCTTTATTAATTTTTTTTTGCTTCCATCCTTCTAATTTTTCTCGATTAATGTATGTCAGGATTCACTTGTGGTAGTTTTTTTTTTTATTACTGTTGATTATTTTTTGGACTTGCTTTTTGTTAATTTATTTAATTTGATCAATTTATCTCTAATCCATCCGCAGTCTATTGAGCATTATTATTGTTGTAAATCGAGTTTAGTTTTGTTTGCAGAGCGTATAGATTCAATTTAGGGCTATTTTTCCCCCTTTCAAAGCTTTTGAATCCAGTTGGTAAGAAAGTTTGTGGAAACTGAGCAATTCGTGTGTTTCCTTTATTGTTTTGACTTCCAAATTGTGTGCTTATGAAGTTATGATGATGAAGATGAGTGGTGGTTGTGCGCTCAGTAATGGTAAGAAATGTATTGAAATGTTCTTCAATGAATGCGTCACCAAACTGGAGGCGCTATAGTTTTGTTGTGAAGTCGTGGAACTGTGCTATACACTACTCGGGCCAGTCTTCTTTTGAAATTAGTTGCTCCTCTAGTGTGTCCTCCAATAGTTACTGTGTTGCTTCTGGTTCAGTACTTCAAGTAGGGATTTAAGATACACTTACTCTTCACAAATACTAGATTCATATCAAGAGTTGGCATTGAAAGCATACACACACACACACAAAAAAAAAAAATTGCATTATCTACATGATACATGTAGCTTATTTGACTTGCAAAAGTACTATGGAAGTACCATTTTCCAATGAGCAAATCTATTCATGGCCGGTCTTGTGGAAGTTACCTTTCCCTACTGGCTCCTTATAACGTTCTTTTATAGATTCAAATTTAGAGTCACCCACGGTGGCCTCTTCTGCCTTTTCTACACTCTGATTAGCGACGCCTTGGCAGCGGGCCTTCTCTTCTGCAACTCTTTTGAACTCCTCAGCTGTTGAAGGTGCTTTCTCCTCCATGCCATGGCCATTGTTTTCTTTCCTTGCTTGGCTATACCTCTGAAGCATCATAAAGTGTTAAGCATTAGTCATTGTTTTGGTGTCATAACACGGTCTTTATTAGTTTATTATAGAGTGGTGCTATCCCAAACTAAGAGGAGACTGACATACACACACCGTAGATCCCATCTTCTTAGTAAGTTCAGTTGAACCTAGCAGCGCTAGGCAAAAGAAAGGAGTAAGATACGGCCAAAAAGCCAGAAATTCTTGCGCAGAAACAAGCGAAGTGCTTTTCTTGGCGAAGTGAGGAAGCACAATTGTGCACCTCTTCATAGCCCCTCTATACTCTATAGGCTATTAGTACCAAGCACAAGCGCCTGATTTGAAAGTTTGTTGTATAATTTCATAAAGAAAGAAAAAATGTATGAATCTCAACGAATCCGATTTCAAACTAGTCTTCTGGACTAAACTGACCGATAGTTTATAATTATCAAGACAGTAGGAATGGCAGAGAAAGATATACACTTTTTGGACCTTGGATCTAGAGTTTTTTTCCCGAGAAAAGGTCCGATCCCTCACTATCATGATCAGGTCGATCAGACCGATAAGGCGATATCATGAGTGAATAAAAAATCAAAAAATATATAATTATTGTTGTTTCAGCCATTTTTTTAAACCACTTATCCTCATCTTAGGTATAATGTTGTTGTGATTGAGATTCTATTACTTAATATATCGTCATGCAAACAAATAAGATCCTAAATAAGATTTCTCAAGAATAAATGAGCACCAAATACAATTCCATGTAAAAATATGTGCTATGATATTGAATACAAAATAGGGATATTTTAGTAGTTTTATTTTATATGTTAACCAGTTACAAAAGTGATGCATTGACTTTCGCTTTTGCGTCTTTCTAAAATTACAGTCATCGGTAAACCGAAATAGAAAATGTTAGGCTTGTTATTCAACAGTATAACATGACTTAGATGTCCATATCAACCAATAACTATTTAGATTTATCCCAATTGTTTATAAATGAATTTTTTATACTTTAACCCCTGCTTGGGTTAGGGATGACAGTGTTCTAAGTCCTTATATTAAGTAGATTGGATCCCAATAACATTGCTCTATGTAAAATGTCAAACCCTGGAAGTGGCTTCATGCAATACATTATGGAAAGAAAAGAGAGGTGAGCTTTTAGCCAATAGATTACTACCAATAAAGAACGATTAAGAATGGGTTAGAAAAATGCTACCATAATAGGCTGGGGGAGATAGGCCGGTAACCGGAGGATTAGCGATGCCCGGGAAGAATGGTAGAGGAACATAGCGTGGCATCCCATGTTTTCAGAACCTTGTTGGTTTTAGTATAGAGTACATATGGAGACTGAAGGCGAAAGAAGGACAGTAGGTGATGGAGGTTATATATAGACATTAGCTTGGATAGAGTACACCTGTCTTGCTGTAATAACGTGGCAAACGGACAGTTAGCTACCTCATCGCACTCCACGCACAATTTTGTGAAAGAGTAATGCTGCACGGACCAAATTTTGGGACCAAATTTGGAGCCCAAATGACATGGCAGCTGAGTTGGGCTCATTTATTTGGTGTCATGTCATTTGGGTCCCAATAAAAACTTCAAATCATGTGCTGCCATGTCATTTGGGCTCTAAATTTGGTCCCAAAATTTGGTCAGTGTAGCATTATTCTTTGTAAAAATTGAGGGTGATAATCAAATCTAGATTAGGGGGGCTTAAGCTAATTGGAGATGCGGTAATATTAAAGTTTTTTTTTTATTTTTAGTATTAATTTTTTAAAAAAACAATTTTTTTATGAGAGAGAGGAGGAGGATGTGTTAAGTAGAGGAGGAGGATGTCTTTAGTGTTGATGTGTGTGTGTGTGTGAGAGAGAGAGAGAGAGTGAGTTGGTTTTTTAGTAATTTTTTTTTTGGCCAAAAAAGCCCATAACTTTTGAGTTGACGAAATTACCCCTTCATTCCACTGATATGGTTTTATAATTAAATGAAAATTGGTGAAAAGGGAAAATTTAGCGCTCCATAAATCATTAGATCCAGGTGTTTTAATGATTGTTTGGTAGGGTAAGATGAAAAAAATGAATTGATGAAAAATTCTCTCCTTTGTATTTGATAAGAGGAATGAAAAGTAAGAATGATTGATTTTTTTGTATTTAGTAAAATAATTTTTTTTTTATTTTAAAAAAACATCTATATAATAAAGTACAATACAATTCAAATTTCAAAAGATAAGCAGAATGATTTTTGTTGTTTATGGTTGAAATTGTTTTAAATTTTACTTTAAAGTTAATATAATGGTTAATATTAACACTCTAAATTTAATAGGAAAAATATGTCTTTAAAGGTGCGTTGAGAGTGTTTTTTTAAAAGTATTTCTAGAAATTATTTCTCATAAGTACTTTAAAAAAAATATCGTTTGAAACCGTCCCACTATTATCTCTACCATCCCCACCTCAAGCACCACCACAGTCACAGTCGCTGTCGCCACCACTACTGCCACCCTACCACACCCACTGTCCCACCACTATTGCCACCTTATCGCACCCACAGTTCCACCACTATCACCACCACTATCACTACCATTATTGCCATCGATCCACCACCGTTATCGCTACCGCTACCGAACCCTACCATCACCATCGACACCTACCATTGATTGCTACAATCGTCATCCAACGCCACCACCCATCATCATCATCATCTTATTCTTATATTTATTACAATTATCATCATCATTCAACTACCACCGTCATCCACTACCGCAATCCACCAACACCTGTTGTCGCCCACCAGCCACTGTCACCCACTGTTACCTATCCCCACCACACTTACCACCACTGTCATTATTCACCATCCATCACACTGTCGCCTAGAAGCACCTATTGTCACCCACCACCACCATCATCACCGCCCACAACCACAACCACAACCACAACTGTCAACCATCATCACTGTCGTCCACCACCACCGTTACCCACGACTGTCATTACCATCATCGTCACCCAAAATCCACCACTACAATCACTGTTGCTACCCATGACTGCCACCATCACCATGATTGTCGCCATCTATCACAACCATCACCGTCTTTCACCATCACAATTGTCGCCCAGCACCATTACCATCGCTTATCCCACTATAATCGATGTTTAAATTTCTTTATTTCTTCTTTATGTTTGTGACTTGATTTTATGTGTGAATATAAATATATTTATTGTTGACTATTTTTTTTATTATTACGTGTCTTCAGGCATGGGAAAAGAACTAATAAATATATATTTTAAATTATATTTTATGAAGTTAATGTATATATAATTTGTAATTGATAAATATGATATATGTATATATCAGAAGATATATAGATAAATAACATACATCTTAAAATACATAATTAATTTTTTATCTATTTTTTCTCTCAATTTTAGAGAGATTAGTTTAGTGACTTAGAAGAAAAATTTATCCATTTTTTTTTTATCATTCAGAGACTTGTGGTCAGTTGACTAATAAAAGATATGTTTTATGACTATTTTACCATTATTTAGAAAGGCAGCTTAGGTTTAGGAAATAGCAAGCAACCAGTTGTTACCGTACCATTCCATTCATTGCTGGGTTCGCCGCACCAGGAGCTCCCGAGGAAGACAAAGACTTGAATACATAAGGGCACATGAGTCTTTTTGTTTTTTGTTTTTTTTGATCAAGAGTCTTTTTGAAATTAAGTTATCGTTTTGGACCTAAAACTTTTTAAGTTATGTTTTGTGGACGTCTGGTCCTTTTCCCTTATTTAGGGTTTTTCTAGCGGACTAGTTAGTTAGTTCTTAACAACTTCGAACTCCTGCAAGCGAACTACTTCCAGTCTTAAATGGAGTCCAACGGAAACGAAGAACTGTCCCGAATTATCGATGAGCTCAAGTCGCTGAAGACCGAGAAGAGCAATATCGAGCATCGAATATCGGTTCTTGAAGCTCAGCTCCGCAAAATTAATGTCAAAAAGGACGATGGGATGCCCAATTCAAACGGTTCGTGTCCTTCCACAGTCAAATCTTTCGTCGATTCGAGCTTCGGACATGGTTTGTCTCCGAATATGATCTACAGATACAGCCGCCACCTCTTGCTCCCTTCCTTCGGTGTTCAAGGTCTGCTTTGCTGTCTACTATCTGTTGTTACAATTCACTTGATTTGATGAAGTGAGTTTATAGGCTGTAATTCAAATGGGCTGTTTGAATGTAGGGCAGTCAAATCTTGTCAAGTCTTCGATTTTAGTTGTTGGAGCTGGAGGTTTGGGAGCACCAGCTTTGCTTTATCTTACCGCTTGCGGTGTTGGTAAGTTGTCTGCTGTTAACGAGTTCCAAAATTCTCTCTTAATAGAAAAGGAAGCCCAAAAAAATGCAGACTTTCTCTTTTGTATATTGACAGTGTGTTTAGGCCGACTCTGTTCGTATGGAAGAGATTCCATACTCTTTTTCCCCATAGAAAATGCTTTCTTTTTCCTTTAAATGGAACTATTGTAGTTGTGTTATTGCAATCAGAACATTTTATTTCAGAAACTAATTACTCTGGTACCGGCATATCTTTTCAGGTCGGATAGGTATTGTTGACCATGATGTAGTTGAGCTTAACAACCTGCACAGGCAGGTAAAATTTCTGTAATACTTAAATCATCGTCTTGATGATGCTGATTTTTCTGATCATTACTATCCAATTGAGTCCATGCGTATTGATGTTCATTGTCATCTATTGGTAGTATTTATATTCTGATGGATGAAAGATTATAATTATGAAGATTTATCTGCTAATTTTTCACTGACATGGTACTTCAGATAATCCACACTGAAGCGTATATTGGGCGGTCAAAAGTAGAATCTGCTGCCGCTGCTTGTCGCTCGTATGTTACTACCATGGATTATTAATCTACTGTCATTGGAATGCCTGAGCTCAAGTTTGAATGACTATGAATATTTACTTGAAGGAGAATCACACTATTTTTTGTCCCAAGAGCTGAGATTCACAGAAGCATATATCATAGGGAACTACTGTAGTTAGATGTTGTTACAAATGGCATCCTTAAACTTCAAACGTTTGCATTAAACTGTCCTAATATCAAATAGTAACCTTTATTAAAATGTTATTCTTTTGCCTGCATCTTAGGGTTAACTCCACCATTCAGATTGTGGAACATAAGGAAGCTTTTCGCACATGCAATGCCTTGGAGATCATGAGCCAGTATCCTTGATACAATAAATTCTAAATAAGATAATTTTCTTTTCCATGCTTCAATTTTTTTGATATGTAGATTTATTTTTTGATTAATGGAGTTGAAATTTATGATTTCCATGACTGTTAACGTCCTTAGATATGATATAGTTGTAGATGCAACGGACAATGTTCCTAGCCGCTACATGATCAATGATTGCTGTGTTGTTTTGGGAAAGGTATGTTGGCTTCCTATGTTGTTTTACTTTCACAGCAAAACAAGCATAAGTTACTCGGTTTGTTTGAAATTTGGCTTTTATATGAATCAGTTCTCATCAATTAACTTGTCATTGGCTACTGAGCTTCACTTTTGACCCTTGTCATATCTCTTCTGACACTTAGTGTCGAAAGTATTCTGTTATAATATCACATAATAGTTTCTCCTACCTCAATGAACTTTGTTCGTCTGTTTGGCTTTTTATGCCTGCCACTGTCAAAAAATTACATCGTCTGCTCCTCTATTTCATCGTATGCATTCGGGAGTTCAGTATAAAAAACCAAAAAAAGGGAGTTTAAAAGGGCACGAGACTTTGTAGATGTTTCACAAGGTTCATGTGTGCTTTTTTGTTCTCTTTCTTTTTTCTGTTTTTTAATTATTTATTGTTATAATATCACATCATAGATTTCTTAACTGAGTAGATGTAGACAACTAGTTCAGGTATTCTTCTGTTTTATAAGCTGAAAGGACTGTTAAGTTTTCTGGTGAAATATCTAGACCACTCACACATACATGTTCTTGTATGCAGCCACTTGTATCTGGTGCTGCACTGGGAATGGAAGGGCAGGTATAATTTGCAATGGCAGTTTTCTCTTCCATTCTAAGACGAATCATATAGAATGCCTAATTGTAACTGCATTTTCAAACTAATGGTATAGCTCACAGTTTATAATTACAATGGAGGTCCATGCTACCGATGCCTTTTTCCAGTTCCACCACCTACCACAGCATGTCAAAGATGCTCCGACAGTGGAGTTCTAGGAGTAGGTAAGTTGCTGATCAGTTGTATTTTAATGCATCGAACTGCTGACCAGTTCACAACCCTAGATGAGCAGACATAACAGCTAAGTTTGTGCTGGGAATTCTTTCTGTTTTCTTCTGTTTGCATCTTCCTTTTGTTCTCATTTGTTTGCATGGGGTATCTTCCTGTTGTTTCCTTCTTGCTACATGTCTGGTGTGCTGGGGTTGAAAGTTAGATTCTTTGACAGAGCAACAAGTATTAATGTTATGAAAATTTAAAAAAGTTTATGCAATGGTCTTAAAGTTTGACTTTAGTGCAACTCTAAAGTTCGTATAGATTAAATGTTCTTTTAGGTACTGTGAACCAAGGCGACTAAGCAAAAGGGTTACTTTAGCAAGCTACACATAAGGGAGGTTCCACTGTTTTTTGCTTTTTTGATAAGAAACAAAATTTTATTAATAAGAAGAAAACATTACATAATATGAGCAAAGGTGGACAAGAAGTCCAACCCGATTACATGCAAAATAAGAAAGGCCGAAAAATCAACCAACATAAGATTTATCCCACAAGATACAAGCTAGCTTCCACACGATACAAGCCAACTTGATGTGATACAAAAGAGAATATTCTCAAATGTCTGTCACTTTAGGCCAAAAAGTAGCTATGGAGAATATCTTATCCCACAATCCTTCGATCACCTTCTCTTTATCTTAGAATGTTCTTGAATTTCTCTACAACCAAATAACCAAAATTATTTATTCCATAAGGATAAAGCTGTAGGACAATGTAAAAATAAATGGTTCACACTCTCACAATTAGCTCTACACATAACACACCATTGTAGACAAAGACTATTATAAGGTCTCTCTTGGAGCACATCAAAGGTGTTAATCTGACCATGAGCAATGAACCATGCACAAATTTGAACTTTCAAATGAATCTTAGCCCTCCAAATCTTCAATGTTGGGTGACATGTAGGAAATAAAGGATCATCAATTAAGGAATCAACAAAGGACTTAAATGAAAAGGTACCAGAAGATTCAAGGGAGGTTCCATTATGACATGCCTTCCTGCCCCATTTTACTAACTATTGGAAACGTTCTCTGTATTGTTAGTTCCCTAATGTCCGTTTCTGACATTCTGGGTTTAGGCGCTTTTTTATCATGTTTTTGCTATATTTTTGGACAGTTCAATTGTCAATGTAGTTTTGGATTCTATTTACAGTTCCCGGTATCATTGGCTGTCTCCAAGCCCTAGAGGCTATAAAGATTGCAAGTGTCATTGGTGAATCCCTCTCTGGAAGGATGCTACTTTTTGATGCACTGTCAGCCCGGATCCGAATCGTATGTTTCATTTTTCATATCCATGAAGTTTTGCTGTTCTTCAACTTTAGACTTTGGTGATGAATTGGTTGCTTTTCCTTCACGCCTAAGCATAATCCATTGCCTTGACAATTTTCCTAATTTATGTTTGTTGTTCGGTTTTTAAACAAATGAATTGGAGAACATTAATAAGCTATACATA
The DNA here is from genome assembly GCA_023539305.1 of Ilex asprella. Taxonomy (NCBI): domain Eukaryota; kingdom Viridiplantae; phylum Streptophyta; class Magnoliopsida; order Aquifoliales; family Aquifoliaceae; genus Ilex; species Ilex asprella. Next base: position 2,131,771 of record CM042197.1, read on the forward strand.
TCTAATGGAGATTGTAAAAAGATTTAGGAAAGTGAGTTTGTCAGAGTGGTGATGTTGCAAATGAAAATAAGATTTCAGAGATTGAGTAGAATTATGAAGACATAATAAAACAAAGCTATAAATGTTGTCATGGGTTGGAGACTCTCCAGCCGTGGGTTTCTCGAGGGAAGTCAATTTAATTGATGGACCTAATCAGATTGCTGGTTTACTTCTGAATTTTACTGCTATTGTATTTGTTTACTTTTGTTTCATTGTTGTGGTTTAACGTTAACCACCTATGTCCTCTTTGCATCCACTTTCTCATTAAGAATGCCAATTTTATGCCCAATGAAAATATAAATGCACGTGTATATCAGCTTTTCTTAACGAGCCAGGATAAAGTGAGGAGTTGATCTATACTTCCTTCGTTTTACTGATATAGATTTGTTTTGTCACCTGACAATCAATAAAGTAACATTTTGAATTTTGCTAGTATTAATCATACATTTTGTATAATTAACATCTTATGACCATATTGCTTAGGTCAAGCTCAGAGAAAGGTCTTCGCAATGCAAAGCTTGTGGAGAAAATGCAGCACTAACCCAACAGCAATTCCAAAATTTTGACTATGAGCAATTTACTCAGTCTCCCCTGTCCACGGTATTTTGTTTTGCTGTTACTTTTCATTGATTCTGGTCTGCATGCTCTTGAATAAGATTGCTTGAGGTTCCTTTGTTCTGTAATCTAGTTGGTAGCATCTAGAGGATCATTACTTGATATTGGTTTCTTGGAACCAAACTCCATTAATTTGTTGAACCACAGACCTTAGGTTGGGGACTTTACTGATCTACCACTTGGGCTGAAGGCATGTGGCCATCTTTCAGTCTTAACTTTTTGGGATATCCCTCTCCCTAGAACGCAGTCATAATTTGAGGCTTTCTTATGTGTGCTCACAACAAAAAGCATATTGTCTCATGGGGACATACATGATTCTTTTTTTTGCTGTTCAAATTCGTTTTCATGTTTCAATGTTACACATGGAAGCAAACCTTTATGATTCTCCTAGTTTAACGTCATGTGACCTTCCAATTGGTTGCAGTCTCCATTGAAGTTAAACCTGCTTACACCTACTGCTAGAATAAGCAGCAAAGAGTACAATGAGAAAGTTGCCAGCGGAGAAGCACATATACTAGTTGATGTACGACCAGCGCACCACTATAAGATAGTTTCTCTTCCCAATTCCATGAACATCCCACTTCCGAGTCTTGAAGATAGATTGCCTGAAATATCTTCAGCCTTGAAGAAAGAGGAAGAGCGACGGGACGTTAATACCGGCTCAAGCGCTTGTCTGTATGTAATTTGTAGAAGAGGCAATGATTCACAGAGGGCTGTTCAATGCCTTCACAAGATGGGTTTAACTTCAGCTAAGGATATCGTTGGTGGCTTGGAGTCATGGGCCCATGATGTGGATCCGAACTTCCCTACCTACTAGCAAATAGGATCTCATCCTGACCATGGATTAACATCAAAACAGCCATCCTTTTGTGGTGTACGTATTTGTAATATTAATAAGTTGTTTATACTATAAAATTAAGCACACAGTAGAGAGTTTCGTCGCTCTTGTGATGCAGATGTATTCTTTTCTTTTCTCACAGCTCTTGCGATTCGGTATTCTTTTATTTTATTTTATTTTTTAGTTTTTTCTTTTTAAAAAATATCGAGTTTGTCGGGTTAAGTGGATAATTTAATCAAGTTAGTCGGTCTCAATTAAGCTAGAATTTAACTTGAGTTCATAAAATTTAATTTGTTCATATATAAAATAGTCGAACTCTTTGGATTAGGCTTGTTACAAGATTGGCTTATTTTTTAAATGAGTTAAGAACTTAAATAATTTTTTAAACTCATTCAAAAAAAAAAAAAATAAGATCAACATATTCAACCATTTGAATTCACAAAATTTGACTTAATTATTAGTTTTAGTGGTTAGCTTGTTATAATAAAAATAAGGGTTAATTGCACTGAAAGTTTTTGAAGTATAATATTTGTCTCATTTTGGTCTCTAATATTTCAATTGCATCATTTTAGTCCTTGAAATATTGAATATGTTTTGATATAATCCCTCAAGAAGACAACGTCTAGATTGCTATCGATTTTTAATCATAAATTTCTCATGCAATACTTAAATATGGATAAAAAAATAAGTTTGATAACTCTTAAACAAAATTTGGATAACTCTCGACAAAATGTGTAATATGAGTAACTTTTAACTAAAATTTGAATAACTCATAATCAAAACTGTGTAATTTAAATAGCCATTTAATTAAAATTTAGATAAAAATTTGGCCAAGAATTATTTAAATTATTTTTTTATCTATATTTAAGTATCACGTAAAAAATTTATGATAAAAAATCATTAGTAATATAAACGTTGTCTACTTGAGAGACTGTATAGAAACATTTAATATTTCAAGAATCAAAATAATGCAATTATAACATTGGGGACCAAAGTGAGACAAACACCATAATTTGGGGACCTTCAGTGCAATTAACCCTAAAAATAAGTATAGACCAAACAAGAAACAAAATTACATTTATTGTTCTTTGGAGGGAGGGGGAGAGAGAGAGAGAGAGAGAGAGAGAGAGAGAGAGAGAGAGAGAGAATTAGTTTGATTTAAACGGGCAAAAAAATTTTAACTTGAAACCTCGTTGTTTATTATTGACTTCTCTACGCATCCATGGGAATCGTTACGCCTCAAAACTTGATGATAGAAAATCTCTCTCACCAACCAACCAGTAAAAGCTTCAAAAGAGCCATTCTGATGTAGAGACCATTCTTGGCTTGTCTAAAATAGGCAGCCCTTGGATCCTCATCAACATCCACAGTTATCTACAGAACATCATCATCAAAGTCAATCAAAAACATTCAATCCAAGAAAAAACAGATTAACAAACAAAACCATCAATAGATCAAGAAAGTTCCAAAAAAAAAAGTAGTAGAGAAATCTCAACATCAACAGAAAACATCACTATTGTTAAAAAAAAAAAAAACAGAAAACATCACTAGCTTACCTCATCTAGCCTTGGAAGAGGATGCATGATCACTGCATGTTTCTGCATAATACTCAGGACATTCCGATCCACTATGTACTTGCCTCGAGCTTCCTCATAAAGATCAGTCCTCTCTCCAAAGCGTTCTCGCTGAATGCGAGTTTGATACACCACATCACACTTAGACGCCACTTCCATTAAATCACCACTTTCTTCCCATGCAACTCCTTTTGATGACAGATAATCTTTTATGTCATCCTGAAATAATTGTTGAAAAGAAATTGTGGGTAAACCGTACCTCCTTTACGAGCTTTAGAATATTTCTGAACTTTTTGATCATATTAAGTTCAATACAAAAAATGAAAAAAAATGAAGTGAGAAGAATGTGAAACTTCAATACTTGTTTAGCTTCATAAATGGGAATTTGTTACTCTCTTTCCTACCTTCATTTTCACCACATCAGGAGACACAAAGTAAATCTTGACATCTTGGTACTTGGAAAGCAGATATGCAAGAGAACGAACAGTCCTCCCATTAGCAAGATCTCCAACAAGTCCAACTTTGATGCCATCCAGTTTGCCTATCTCTCTTTCAATGGTGTACACATCCAGAAGAGCCTGTCTCGTGTTAAACATAAGAGTAGAGCATTGAAAACAAGTGCCTAGAACCTAATGAACATCCAATGAAGGCAGATGCGGATATTTTAACAAAGATATTCTGCACCTAAACTTTGCAGTAGCCCCTGAACATGACATGGAATCCATAGTAGCCCGAACGAGAGTCGACTTAGTATGAGAGCCATTATATTTGTTAGGTTTCTAGTAATTGACTGCTTATTCCTTCAAAAGTTACTTTTTGGGATACATAGGCCAAACAAGCTGCTCTGTAGTGCATGAACATCTATTTAAGGGGCTCCTAAAGACCACAAAGATTTTGTGCCAGGCAAGATTCTTCAGGCCAATGTAGTATGAATATTACAACTACAGAAAAACAAACTCAAACGAAGTGCTTTTGTACTGATGTTTTCTACCAAAAACTGCATAAAATGAATAGATCTCTAACCAGAAGCTATACATTCAGATACCTATGAAACATCTATACTCATCTAATTAGGTTGCTTTTTTTATTTCAGAGTGTCCGAATGTTTACTTACTTAGGAATTCCAAATTCATAATTAAAAAATAGGACTACTGCAATATAGTCTGTGATAAAATAAAAAATTAGACTAGACCCTTCACTTCTCCCCAACCATCTATTCTCTTCCCTAGCTATTAATGTCATGGGTTAACACTAGGCACAGTAGAGAACATCGTATTATTCAAGCGGAAGTTTAAACTCAGTTTTTGAATGTTATAGTTCCACAAATGAAGAGAAAACCTCACTCGCCAAGGGGGGGACAGCAGAATCATTAAGCTGGGAACCCCTAAACTATTACATACACCGTATGTAATTCTTTCCCTTGTTCATCTAAATGATGATAACCATATGCAACAGAATCTAATTACAGGCTGTCTAAACGAAATTCACAAAAAACCGCAAGCAAAAAACAACATCAATCATCTACAAGAGAATAGCATATAGATAGAGGAAGTGTAAACCTGAGTTGGATGCTGTCCTGGGCCATCCCCTGCATTAATAACAGGAATACTAGCAGTGGCTGCAGCTCTTCTGGCAGCACCACTTTCAAAGTGCCTCATCACAATTATGTCTGAGTACCCCTCGACGGTTCTTATGGTATCTGCCAATCAAGCTCCAAAATCAGAAAATAAAGTCAACAAAACCACCTCAAAGTAAGCTAAAATGAAAAACTACCTTCAAGTGTCTCTCCTTTTGCAGCTGATGAGAACTCACGTGCATTTTCTGTGGTCAAAACTTCCCCACCTAACCGTTTCATGGCGGACTCAAACGAAAGCCTAGTTCTAGTTGATGGCTCGTAGAAGAGAGTGGCCATTAGATAGCCCTTAAGAATTTGGCTGCCAAACGAGTTCTTCTCAATCTTCTCCATGTCATGTGCCACTTCAAATATGGCACTGAGGGTATCCCTATCAAATTGCTGAGCTTCAATCACGTCATCAAGTTGAAACTTATTGCCCACCTGAGACAGAGAATTATTTTCGATCTCTAATGCTTTGCACAGGAGTCCACTTCTCAGTGAAAACCTTTCACATTCTCTCCTATTCATTGATATTCCATTGGGAAACACCCTTGCATATGTTGAGTCAGTAGATATAAAAATTGGCTTGGATTGAACCGATTGTTTAGAGACTAAATTTGAATAATTACACAAAAACTCGCCATAACACATGGTTGCCTTGGAAGTAGGCATAGCCTGATGCAAGGCAAAAGCAGACAAAGAACAAGTAGAAGCCATTGCAGTAGAACCACCTGTATTTGATGAGTTTTCAAGATTACTATTAAGATTATATAGTGAAATAAAAACAATAGTTACATTCAAACAATGCTTGATCATATGAAATATGAAGCATCAATACAACAAATTTAAACAATGCAACTATTTATCATTCGAAAATATCCAATCTTGATGAACGGTAAAAACAAGGAAAAGATTTAAAATAATATTATAGAAAAAAAAAATTACTTTGGAAAGAGAAAAAAAAAATAAACCCAAAAAGTCGTTCAGAACTATAATCTAAGAAAATATAAGACCATTATAGTGATTAAGAAAAAAAACACATACACCAAACCCACTTGGCAAAAGTACTATTACACACGCACCAATACAGGTAGATAGACAGATATATACAAAGAGCGAGAAAAAAGAAAAGAGACAAAGAGAAGGGACCTGCTAAGGAACACCAAGTGAAGAAGCAGTAATGCAAGAGAGGTCCAAGTCGAAGTTGGCAAATGGGCGCGGCGAAGTTGAAGCTGGGTTTCAAAGGGCCTAGTTGACAATCATATAGGATTCAATGAATTTAACCTGGACAGAAATTTGAACAAAGTAGGTCCAAATTAGCAATAAGAATAATAATAATTCATTGTTTGGAATCTAAAATAAATTAAATCACAATTTTCCAGAAGAAATGAAAAAAATTATGGTGGGAGTAAGACACCTCTGCAACCAAAGAAAATCCCTTACACTAAAGACAGCTTCATTGAGTTTAAGCAAAAAAAAAAAGGCATAATACATAAACCCAAATCAAGAAACCCTTTTGGGTCGTGCTTTCGGAGGCGATGGTTTCTAGGGGAGCTTCGACCGAGAGAAGCAGAAAGAGGCAGAGAATAGACAGAGAGTGGGAGATACCTTTATCTCGGTGGCGGAGTGCGAAGCGAACAGGTGCGCCTTGTGTATGACTGTGACAATGTGTGTGTGTGTGTGTGCGCGCGTTTGAGAATCACATTTATATGGTGTGGCTCGTCTGCGGTTGGGAGCTTACCGCATGACATGCGGTTTAATAAAACGGCACCGTTTTTGGGTGCTTTTTGTATTTTTTTTTAACATCCCTAACCAAAACGACGTCGTTTTGGTAAGGCTAAAAACCAACTCTGGAATCCTTCTTCTTCCTTCGGGTTCGTCACTCGGGCGCTCATATCTCTCAGCCGAGCACAGAGAGGAGGGAGTTTCTGAGGGTGGTTGCCCCTCTCTGTCACACAGCCGATGATTTCACAATTAAGAATCAACAGCCCTCTCTCCGTCTTTCATACACACGCACACAAACATATATGCTTTCTCTCTTTCTCTCTCTTCAACTTCATCTATGAGGCTGTGATGATGATGTTTTCAAAGAAAAATCAGGCTTTGAGCTGAACTGTATCTTGGCAGGGCGACTCAGAGGGTCTATCAGAGGAGATAGAGAAATGGGTTTTGCTCCTTTTTCTTTCTTCTCTCACATGGCATCTGTTTTTGCAGCCATGGCGGTTTAGCCTCTTTCTGACAGAAGGCGAATCTGAGCCCCCCCTTTTTTTTCTTACCTCTTACCCACACTTTCTCTCTCTAGATCTGTGCAGCTTTGTGTATTTTGTTTGTATAAGTTTCTCATATGGGATCCAAGTGTTATGGTAAAAGATTGGGTTTAATATATGGAACAAAATTAGAGGTTGGTGTTTATCAGGAACAGGAAGATTTTTTGCTCCCATTCCTTTTGTGTTTTGTTTTTAGTAAGATTGCAATGAAGAAAACTGAAGAGTAGTTGGAAACCCTTTATCAGGGTCTGTTTATAGGGGTCTGGCTCGTCTGAGAGATATGAGCGCCTGAGTGACGAAGCCGAAGGAAGAAGAAGGATTCCAGATCTGGTTTTTAGCCTTACAAAAACGACGTCGTTTTGGTTAGGGATGTTAAAAAAATACAAAAAACATCCAAAAACGGTGCCGTTTTATTAAACTGCATGTCATGCAGTAAACTCCCAACCGCAGACGAGCCACACTTGTAAATTTATTTATTAATGAATGGTTGGTATTACATCAATAATATCACGGTTATGACCAATAGTTTTTCTTGATTCACGGCGTTAAAAGGTCTGTTGGCGAATATTTCTCAACAACGTTTTTGTTTTGTTTGGTTACCGGAAAAAAGTTAGAACAGAGGAAAACGCAACTCAAAACTTCAATAAAAAACACACTAATGAAGAACAGATACAAAAATAGACATTTCTGTGGTAATTGCAGAAACAGAGTAAAGCAATAGAAATGAGTTGTACCTCTGAAAAAACCTAGTCGGAAAAGAAAAACCCTTGACGCCGGTGCTTGTTTGCCACAAAAATATAAAGTGGAGAGAGAGAGAGATAGAAAGAGAGAGAAGGGTTTTGGCAGATAAATTAAGAAAATAAAAAACAAAGAAAAGAAAAGAAAAGAAAGAGAAAAGCCGGATTTGGGGAAGGAAGATGAATAAAGAAAGATCCAGAGGATAGTTGTATTCTGTGTGCTCGACTTGTTAAGAAAGAGAGACTGGACCACGTGTAAAGTGCCACGTTTCTAGGGTTCGCTAGTTATCACTTAATGGGGCGTACGGGTCAGTCCGCTTCAGTTTAAATGCAGGCCCATTTACCCTTTTATTTGACCAACGCCTATCTTCTTGCTTAATTATCCAACAGGTTTAATTATTTTCTTGCTTAATTATCCAACAGGTTTAATTATTTTCTTGCTTAATTATCTCACACCATGTCGGTAGCGTCACGAGATGTAATAGTCCAATGATAACCCTTCAAATAGAAAAAATAGGCCAATCATTCAAATAACTGCATTTATATAAAATAGTAATCATCTTATATAAAAAAAGTGGGATTATTTTGTCCACTTGTTTGTTTAACACTGGATGGTAGTGTAGCATGGTACATGTCATGTCCACGAATTAGGTAGAGGACACTCAACATGAACACACACACACACATATGTATATATATATATAACGGTTTTGTACACAAGATTCTTGTTATTGCAGCGTCTAAAAAGAGTTAGATGTAATATATTTGAACAAACACATAATATATTTAAATGAACGTAAATGGCATAACTCATTATCAGATGGCTACAAAACACAAAAATACATGAACCATGATTCCCTAAAATACCATATTCCCATGGCATCTAAGCAAGAACATACAAAACATCGACTAGAAGCATGACAGAGAAAGAGAGAGAGAGAACAAGAACCAAATGGTGCAACATTCGAACAGATCATAGATGACTAGAAACTGTGACCATGATCAATGAAAGAACCTCAGCCCGATGAAGGCGGTCGACCACGCTGTGGAGGGTAAGGGCAATGAGGAGGTTTGGGAGGAAATGGTTTCGGTGGAAACGGTTTAGGAGGAAATGGCTTGGGAGGAAATGGTTTCGGTGGAAACGGCTTGGGAGGAAATGGCTTAGGAGGAAATGGTTTCGGTGGAAACGGTTTAGGAGGAAATGGCTTGGGAGGAAATGGCTGAGCATATCCACACATCCCATAGAAGCAAAAGCTAGGAAATGGGCATTTGTGGTCGCACCTCCCACAATGAAATGGATTCACATTTGTGTTGATGCATAGACGGTGACAACATTGCCAATTGAACGGACATCTAATTCCACATAAACCACAATTATTCACATCGGAGGTGACATCCACGCAACGATTTTTACAACACAGTTTTTTTATTTTCGGTGGAAATTCTCCTTCGTTACAAATCCATGGCCTGTTCCAGCACCCAGTGGCTCTTGGATTCATCACTCTCTTCAGCCATGGTGAAGAAGAAGCAGATGATGATGATGACCCATTCGTGGCGTTGTTTTGCAACCTGTGATCAAGTATTGGATTTGCTCGTACATATAGTAGTAGCAGTGGCAGCAATGGGGCTATGATCAATGTGTCGATTCGATATAGAGGTGGTTGCATCTTTTCTGATGCATTTGAGAGCAGTAAGTGAAGTTACTGTGATATAAATAGGTGATGTAAGAGGCTTTCTGGGCATGTAGTCCGGAGAACTTCATGTTTTTTTTACAAGGGGTTGCTTCAAGGACTCGTGTTGTAGGTGGTGGCTTGGTGTGGTGTGATTGCTATTTACGTGAGGGGGAGGTTTTTCATGGTTTGATTACTCTTCCAGGGCTTCTTGCTTTTTACACATATCTGTATGATTAAAGCAACTGTAACGGCATAGAAGCAAATATTCAGTCCCTTCATATGTTGCTCTTACAAGATAAAGAACTTTCCTTGGTGATTGGTGGTTCCTATTCAGTTGGGCCATGGGCTGAAGCCCATCACCCGAACCTCCAAAACTTTCTAAGTTGACTAGCACATAGAACATCGATCAAAATACAGGGGTGTTCGACCCGTATCGTGTCATATTCAAGTTGTATTTGTGTCATGTCCGTATTCAGGATGAATTAGAAACCTCCCTTTTTTTGCTCAAATAAGACATGAATCTGTGATAAATTAAAGCCCTACTTAATCAAAATCCTAATAAAATCAAATCAAAAACTGTTTAATTCAACAATAATTAATACAATATCACATCAAGAAATAGAAAATGAAAAAAATTATATATATATATATATTTTTTAACAGTGCCATTGAACAGATTACTCAAATCTAACACTAGCCCAATTCATTTGTTATTCGACTCAATTAATAGTGTCCTTTTCAAGACGCCCCAAATCAAGCATATTCGTGGGTCATCACTAAGCTGGATTATGCGTCAAAATCAACAGTTAACCTACCTCATGCATGGTACCTGTGTGTTTTACTAAATGGAGGACGGGCTCTCCCTTGATAGGGAAAGACCAACTGCCAACCATTCACCTATGTTGAAGATAATGACCACCAACCAGGTTGAGCCCTCCTAACCCAGTAGTTTTATGCTACTGCGTGTGTTTTAGGCAGAATTAAACTACACCTTACTGGTTCTGATTAAAAAAAAAAACACTGCAGGATTGTAACCTTACTTTCATATACTAACCCAAAACAAAATGCACCACACTGGCAAATCCGCAAATGCACCCACTTTAGGAAGCACAATGGTCAGCATTACTTAACAGACCAATAAGGGATGTAAAACTAGGTATGTTGTAACTTCACCAGTAAGACTTGAAGTAGTGACAATAATCAGCATCTCATCCAACTTCCAGCATATATGGCGGAGCACATAACATTAAATCAGAAGATTGCAATGTATTTAAGATCATCAAAAAATTTCTGCCAACATAAGCCTGAAATTTTGGTAAATTCCACAAACCTTGACAACTAGACCCTAATATGAGCAAAAAAATCTGAAAACATCCAACCTGGCTAGTTATAGCTAGCATATTGCTGATAGCAATGTCAGGTTAAAAGGGCATCAACACACCCAGTTTGTGAATCATTTCCTATGAACAGTTTTTGATTTGTTTTGAATAAAAAAGGATTGCAGCTATAAAATTAAATGAGCAAAACATCTTCATGTTACCACAAGCGATGAAAATCAAGCACCTGCAGTAATGTGGCTTCAATAATTAACAACAGTAAAGAAAAGCCGAGTAAACATGCTATCCTATATATCGTCTTTAGAGAACAGAAGCAGAAGGACGAGGAATGGTGAATGAGGAACAATAAGAAATCAGAAGGCTTTCTTTTCTATGGTTGTATTGCAAGATCATCAAAGGCAAGAAGATGACGATGTATTTGCCAAAAGAAATAGAAATAGAGTGACTGGCAGGAAATCCAAAAAGAGAACCTGCACAGATTGGATGGGGTTCATTAGGATATCAAAAGCGGCTTATTACATCTGAATTCTCAACGATGAGACCTTAACAGTAAAAATAACACAAACTGAAGATGGCAAGAAAGAGCCAGATGTGACAGAGGAACCAAATTTTCTTTTCCCTCCCCCGCTTTTCCATCATTTTCATCTGACAAATATGTGAAATAGAAAATAGTGAAACAAAGTGGTAGCTTTAAAGACCGTAAAGCACTGAGCATACTCACTATTCAACTGCTACTAATAATACCCTTTTATTTTATAAAGATGGATATAAGTCCAAAGTTAGAGCCATCAAATCAGTAATCACACAGAGGAAAATGTGGTATAAAGCACAACCCAGCAGGTTTTCGAATACAGATATCATAAAGAAATCCAATGATCTATCTGCAACTCAGAGATAATCCCAAATAAAGAACACAAAAGGAACCCTGGAGTAATGCATAACCTACCATTTCTCTTGAACCATAGAAAGTTCATTTTTCTTCATTATTCTCCTCTTCCTTGTGTTGCTCATAGCGTCGCTTGAACTTGGCAATTTGCGACATACTTTGAGCCATCTGGCGTTTTGCTCTAAAGTGGTAAACTTTACCAACTGGGTGTATTTTAGTCATCATCACATGCATCAATCGGCCACTCTGTGTCACGTATGATATCCATTGCATCTGGGGGTGTAGTCCTTTCTTCATTTTTTTCTAATTTTCCGCACTTCATGAAAAATTAAACAAAACACAGGTATAAGATATAACATCACACCTAAATTTCCAAATCCTGCACATAGAGCAACTAATTTGACCAAGAAAAAGGCAGAAGAAAAGCTAATGAAACAAAATTTCTACATAGTTGCGCATATAACTATGTTAAAAGAATAGCCACCAACAACAATACAATGTGGATAAACTGAATATAAGAATTATGATGCAAACATCAGATCCTCAAAAATAAATGGTATGAGGCTTCAATTTCATTGGGGCAAATCATCAAACATGTAGAGGTCAATTGAAAAGTTCAGCACATTTGTCAATACCCCTGTGTGCATACATATGCATTACAAAGCTGAAAACAGTATGATTGCATTTGTACATATATATAGGCCTTATGGAATGAATACAATAATATTCAATCAATAGTTGCTTATAGTTTGGGCGGAGACTCGCGGTGAAAAAAGCCAAAAATATAAAGCAAATGAAGAAGAAAAGGGTAAAGGAATAAGAAAGGTTACCTGCCTCGTTAAACTGGCGATAAAACCCTTCACGCAAGATCAAGGGTTTGTGTCACTGACTCTTGCAGAAGGAAGAAGATGAGAACAATTTTCACAGGGGTTTCAAGTTTCAACTTATTGGCTCTAGTTTTGGGTAATTTATATTTTATACCCTTAAAGTTTGAACTTAATTTCTATTTGATCCCTATTGTTCCATTGCTCCAATTGCATTCTTAAAGTTTTAATCGAGTTTTAATTTAATCCTTCCATTAAGATCTATTAATTTGTTCCAACAAAATGACGTCACATGGTTTGTCTATAATTGTATATATGTCTAGCAAAAAATCTCTCAGTAAAATAGGTCGAGATTTTTTTTCCTTCTTCATACTTGAATTAAACATGCAATGAAGATGCATTATCTCTAAGAATTAAAATTTTAAGGATTAAATAAAAATTAGGTGCATACTCTAAGTAAGGGTGTTCAAATTTTTTATTAGCCGGAATTTTCTACCTTACTCAACCCTATTGAACGGCTAGTCGAAAAAATCGGATAGGAATGCGGAAGAGTTTTTGGTCTTCTAATTAAATCGGGTAGAAATGTGGAATAGACATTAATTTTCGTATTTCTACCCTACCCTACTCGGATTAATATATATATATATATATATAAACTAAAAATCCTAATTCCCTAACTGTATGGTTTAAACTTAAAATAATTGTTATTGTATTTGTGCAACAATTATGATAGATTGATATTTATGATTTCTTGTGTTTTATTATAATTGTTGTTATAATTGTTTTAGATTTTAGTGTTATTGGTCTATTGTGTTGTTAAATTGGTGTATGTTATTTAATTGAATTGTTAAAATGATCCAAAAATTAATAATTATAAAAATATTTACCTGATTAATTTGGTCGAAAGTCGGGTAGGAATACCACACTTGATCGGGTAGGATAGGCCAAGAAAAAATTCTTCCGCAAAGTATCGGATAATAAGACAGAAGATCATATTTACTACCCGTAGGGTAGAGTGAAACACCCATAACTCTAAGAATATAAATTCTAATTTGCCATATAGTTTTCTCCATATCAATAATTAAAAATAGTTGGTTAACTTTAATGCCCTTAGGCATTTGAATATGGGTCCACATTAAGAAAAAATATTGAGTGTAATCGTTACACCACATTACCGTCCACTAATAAGTAAATAAGTGAGCACCACAAAATTCATAATCACCCAATTATGTAATATATAATCACCTCCATAATAAGAAATGAGTCTCATTTATTTTATTTTTGTAATTAGTCATAACCCGTGTCTGAAGGCACTATAAAATATAAAATTCGAGCGTCCAAAAAATCGGTCCAATTATATTAAAATTTTTTAAAATATATTAACTACAAGTTAATCAAATATTAAATGATTAAATATATGATAAAAATCAGCGATATGATATTTTTAGGGAATGAATATATAAATAATTAAGCATGTGATAAAAATGAATGATGTGATTTGACGTTTGAGTCTGACAAAAAGATGATGGGCGAGATCATAGTTTTAAAACCCAGCCCGGACATCAACCCAACAAAGGGACCGAGTCAGTGGGTCACTGGTTCAACCGTTGGGTTACTGGTTGAACCGGTCATATAATAAAAAAATAAATAATAATTATAAATAATAATAAATAGACTAAAAAATCACAATAATTATGATAATAGTAGCAAACATGCAAAGTTAAATAAAGAAAAATCATCAAACATGTATCCAATTCATTTAATTTCTAATACAATTTGTAAATCTAAAAGTAAGTTGTAAAAAAATACCTCTATTTAACTTCAAGACTCCAATTCCAAGTCTTAGACTATGCATCATTCATTCAATCCAAGTATAATCCATGTAATTTGCACTCTTCAAAGTATAAATTAAAATGCATAAG